>CAUYQG010035542.1:0-69424 GCA_963574415.1 Tarsius wallacei | reverse complement strand
CAGCCTCGACCTGCTGGGCTCCGGCGATCCTTCCGCCTCAGCCTTCCAAGTAGCTGGAACTACAGGCGCGCGCTACCACGCCCGGCTAATTTTTTGATTTATTGTAGAGATGAGGTCTCGCCAAGTTGCCCAGACGGGTCTGGAACCCGCAGGCTCAGGCAATCCACTCACCTCGGCCTCCCAAAGCGCGGGATTACAGGCTGAGCCACCGAGCCCGGCCTCGTTTTTCTTTTTATTTCAATAGTTTTTGGTTACGTGGCTGCATTGCATAGTGGCAAAGAAGTCCGAAGCTTTCCGTGCACACCTGCGCACCTTGTAACCTATAGGTACAATTTCCTACCCGCCCCTTCTGAGTCTCCAATATCCATCATAGGGTTCTTTTTGCCTTTGCAGACCCTTAGTTTGGCTCTCACTTAGAAGTGAAACCACGCGGTGTTTCGTTTTCCCTTCCCGCGTTAGTTTATTTAGGATGATTCTCTCCAATTCCATCCAAGTCTCGGCAAAACACGTTGCTCCAATCTTTGCTGCTGAAATCGGAGGATTCCGACAAGCGTCCGCGTGAGGGCGCAGTTGTTCCCTGCGCGCGGCTGCATGGTGGCCGCCCCTGAGCGGCGGCCTGACTAGCCCTTCCCGCTCGCCCCGAGCTCCGCAGCTTCCCTGCAAGTCCTCATCCTCGTCCCCGAAACTTGCTGTTCTTTAAGCACTGGCATGAACGAAAAATGACTCAATACCAAGAGTTTTTATTTCTCGTCTTCTAAGTTACAAAATATTGCAAAGATACTGCTTTCAGTTGAAAACGACATCATCCATCACCACCTGTAAGTTAGCCAGGAACGAACTCGTTATGGGAAACATGTTCTACGTTTCCAACAACTCACTTGCAAATAAATGAGGCACGAATTTTTGGTAGGTAGGGGCCTGATGCTTTCTAATAAAATGTTTATGAAAATGTGCACGTCGTACATTATAATACATGAAAAAAGAGGCCAATTAGCCGCAAACTACTGCTCATAATTTTTAGCCAAAAAAGAAAGAAAGAAAAGTGCCCTGTAATGTCCAGCTTGAGATCAGAATGCTGGCACATGTCAACAGAACAGGTTTTGCCAACCACACTGAGACAAGAAAAGGATAAGACAAAAGAAGTGTAACATTATTAGTCACATATTGCATTCAACAATTCAGATATAGAAGACTATTTTAATTAAATCTGGATATTTAAATTTTTACGGAAATTGCTGATCTTAAGAAAAAATGATATTTAAACTTTATCACAATCTTATTGATCGCCTGTCTGATTATTTACAAATCCATATAGGATTTATGAATACATGTCTCAACAAGTCTCACATAGCATGTGTTTTCATTCTAAAAATAGCATCAGCCTCTTACCTACATCTGGTAATTAGTCAGCCAATCCACTAATTACTTTTTGGTATGAGTGAGTAAAAGCATTGTTATTTAAATCTTTCTTTCAAATTACTCCATATCATCAGCAGGTCTTTGCTCCACATTTTGGTCATTCCCTTTTTGCTTCCAGATGTCAGTGATGTCGGGTACCCCTGTTCTAAAGTTGCATCCACTCAGCATCTTTTTTTTTTTTAAGATGATAGTCTTAATAATTTTTAAGATAATAATTTTTAAGATAAGTCTTTAAGTTGTTCTTAACTCTCTTAACTTGAGAGAGAAAATGTAATCTAATTTAGTAAGAATAAAAAGTATAGTAAGTAGAATACATTTCCCAGATTATAACTCTACTTTGAAAGCCCAGACTATTGTTCCATGATTTATTATTGAAATGCCTCTTTGACCATATCTGGGTTTTTTTTCTCTCCCTTTTTTTTTTTCTTTTTTAAGATGGAGTCTTCCTCTCTTTGTCAGGCTAGAGTGTAATGGTGTGATCAGTTCACTGCACTCTTGAACTCCTGGACTCAATCCTTCTACCTGAGCCTCTTGAGTAGCTGGGACTACAGGTGCATGCCATTACACCAAACTAATTTTTGTATTTTTGTTTTTGTAGAGACAAGGTCTCGATATGTTGCCCAGGCTGGTCTGGAACTCCTGGCCTCAAGTGATCCTCCTTTCTTGGCCTCCCAAAGTGCTGGGATTACAGGCGTGAGCCAACCGACCCTGCTTCTTTCTGTAAGTCTTATTCTCAGTGTCAAATACTGGCTTTCACTGACCCCGTTCTTTCTTTTTTGTTATGCTCTCTCCTCTCTTTCTTGAGCCCTGTTTTTTATATTAGTTTTGGACTCTGTCTAACACCTTGAGCAACTGGGGGTTGATGCAAGGAGAAAACAGCATTTGAAGTTTGGAGACCTGAGTTTGAGTCCCTCTGCCACTTAGAATAGTTGGACTAACTTGAACAAGTCGCTGGTCTTAGTTTCTTTGTATTTTAGGAATAATTATGGCTACCATGGGGTTGTTTTGAGGGAAGAATGCACATATGAAGCATTTTCAAATAGTGCAATATTTAAACATGTTTGACAGTATTATTAAAATAAGCCCCAACATCATTTCCCCCTAGAGACTGTATTATACCTCCCCCCACACACCCATGGATTGCTCTGGGGCAGAAAAGCCATTGCCTTTAGTCCTTTTGCCTTTTGACACCAGGAAGAAGATCCTTGTCTTCCATGACTTTTAAGGATAGGAAAGCAGGAGAAACCCTCTTTAATTCCTCCCAGTGGGTGGCCAATCAGATAATGTGAACTAGAGCCAATGGCAGTCAGTCAGCCAGATGGAGAGACAAGGACTGTTAAACCGCTACATCGTAATAAACACATTTACTGAACAGTCAGCTAACAACAAGGCACTGTGCTAGTCACTAGAGAATTTTAAACACTGGGAGCTTAGACTTCCATAAAAGAGACAGATAGGTTTGTAAATTAATGCTACATGTGGCTTGATGAAAGAACTTATTTCTAGAAGTAAATTCAACCCAGATTGTACACTGACAGTATTAAGTCCATGTCAGTATAGAGAGAGACATAGTTGAATATCTTTTCTTTTTTCCTTTCAAGGTCAGATTCTTTCCAACAGGAAGTCTAGTTTGCCTTCATACCAAATGTTGCTCTGATGAATGCTTGGGTTTTGGGTGTCTGTTTTATACCTTAACCCCACACCCTCTTTCGCTACTGCTCCAGCTTTTGACTCCACAGCAAACCTTCCTGAAGGAGATGTTTTCATTCCTCACCTCCTATTCTCTCTTTCACGCACCCCAATAAAGCTTCTGGGTCTATTGCTTCACCAAGCTTATTCTCACCAAGTCACCAGAGACTTGGTGTTATGAAAATCAGTTGTTAAAATACAAAGACTGCTCCTCAGATCTTATCTTACTTTACTTTTTGGTGGCATTCAGCACCATCTATTGTGCCACTCCTCCTGAAAGCCTCTTTGGTGTCTGTGAAGGGACACTTCCTTGGCTTCCTCCTACCTTTTCAGAGACTCCCTTGTAAGCTCCTTTGCTGGCTCGCCCCCCACCCCCACTCCCTGTTCAGTTTCCAAATTTGAGTGAACCCAGTGTTCAGCTTTATCAACCCTTTGCCCCTCAATGATTTCATCCAGTCCTTTGGCTCTGACTAGCACCTATAAACAAATAACTCTCAAACCTCTGTCTCCAGCCCCAACTTTCCCCTAGAACACCATCAACTTGACATTTCCACTTGACTGCCCAAAAGGTATCCCAAAGTTAATGTGTCAAAAACAGACCTCTTGAACCATACCAAGATGCTGCTTCTTAGTTTTCTCCAGTTGAGAGAATGGAATCCTCAGCAATCAGTTGATCAAGAAAATAAACCCAGACAGCATACAAATCAAATATCATGTCTGATCCATCAGTGAGTCTTGTCACTTCAACTTCCAGAGAACAACCTGTCCGCTTTTCTGTTCGCACTGCTGCCTCCCACCCCAAGACGTCAGCTTCGCTTACCTGGCCTAATGCAACACCTTCTGCTCAGCCTCTCTGTTTCCATTCTAACTGTATAGTCTATTCAGTCTGAAGGAATTTACACATAAAATACTAATTTTTTTCTTTTTTAGTCAGAGTCTCACTCTGTTGCTCAGACTGGAGTGCAGTGGCACAATCACTGCCACCACAGCCTCAGCCTGCTGGGCTCAGGCAATCCTTCTGGCTTAGCCTTCCAAGTAGTTGGGATTACAGGCATGCACCACCACGCCCAGCTAATTTTTTGATCTGTTGTAGAGACAAGGTTCACTAAGTTGCCCAGGCTGGTCTTGAAATCCTGGGCTCAAGCAATCCTTTCTCTTCAACCTCAGGTGTGACCCACTGTGCCCAGCAAAGTGTGTGTGTGTGTGTGTGTGTGTGTGTGTGTGTGTGTGTGTATGTGTGTGTGAATTTTATTAAATCTTAAATCTTGAGTCAACATATTTTCAATATTTTGTGTAACGAAATGGGAAGTACATATAAAACACAAGCCAGAATAAACTTTCAAAAATATGAATCAGATCAGGTCTTGCTCCACTTAAAATGTTCTGATGCATTTGAAATAAAATAGGAACTCATACCCTAGCCTGCCAACCCCTCTGTGACCTTTTTTTTTTTTTTTTTTGGAGTTGTAGTCTCACTCCGTCGCTTAGGCTGGATGGAGTGGCACATTCACGGCCATTCCAGTGTCAACCTGCTGGGCTCTGGTGATCCTTCCACCTCAGTCTTCCAAGTAGCCGGAACTACAGGTGTGGGCTACCATGCCTGGCTAACTTTTTTAGTTATTGTAGAGATGAGGTCTCACCAAGTTGTCTGGGCTGGTCTCGTACCTGTAGGCTCAGGCAATCCACTCGCCTTGGCTTCCCAAAGTGCTGGGATTACAGGCTGAGTCACCAGACCAAGGTCCCTCTGTGATCATTATAAACACAGTTTCTATCCCTCTTTCTTCTCACCCACTCTCCACTATTTTTACCTTCTCTTTCTGTTTCTCAAACACCAATTATTTCTCTCCTCAGAGAACCTAGCAGGATCCTAGGCTAGATCCACTCCCTGTCTTCTCAATCACTAAACAGGGGAGTGTCCCAGGGCTCAGTCCTCAGGCAACTACTCTTTTCTAATAACAAATGTCCATGGTTACTTTTCCAGCCCAGATCATTCTCCTCAACACAGCCATATAGTATACATGATATGTACAAATATGAAAACTTGTTACCTGCTTCCCATGTCCCCACTCTCTGCAGTCTTTCCCACCTCAGTAAATGACAGTAGCTCAGGTCTTCATTTCTACCCTTCTCCCAAAGCTCACATCTACTCAGTGAGCAAGTACTACAGGCTCTACCTTCAAAACACACCCAGAATTTAACTCCTTCCCACCTTCTCCTCCGTTGCCACTTGGGGCTAAGCCATCATGACTGTTTGCCCCAACTGTTGCAACAGCCTCTTGCTGATCTTACTGATCTCTCAGCATCCATCTTCCACTCCTACCCTCTGTCCTCACTCACCATACAGCAGAAGAACCAGCCCTTTAAAAAGGGAAGCCAGATTACCGAAGATCAGATTACTCAAAGCCCTCCAAGGGTTGCCTGGATCACTCAGATAAACCCTAGTCCTGATCTGGCCTGATACCAGACCATTATCTACTGGCTCTTTTCTTTCTGCCCTTTTCTCATTCAGCTCTAGCCTCATTCAGCTTCTCTCAACCTTTTCACATTCAGCCCCAGCAGCGCTGCCCTCCCACCTTCCCAGTCACTTACTCCCTTTGCCTGGAGTGCCAGGTGTCTACATGCTCCTTTCCTCACCTCCTCACCTCTCTTCAGATATTTTCTTAGAAGACAGACCTTCCTTGGTCATGTTATATACAATTACACCCTTTCCTTTCCACTCCTGTAGCTTTCTTTATTGTTTTCAATAATTCATAACAACACACATAACATGAACTATGTACCAGGTACTGCTCTAAGCACTTCACATCTATTAGGTCATTTAGTCCTCACAAAGTAGGTCATGTTTCTATTGCTGTCTTCCGAATGATGAATCCAAGGCACACAGAGGTTCAATAACCCATGCCAGCCAGGCGTGGTGGCTCATACCTGTAATCTCAGCACTTTGGAAGACCACGGTGGGAGGATTTCTTGATTCCAGGAGTTCAGGCCCAGCCTGTGATATAGCAGGACCTCATCTTCACAAAAAATACAAAAAAATTACTCAGGTATGGTGGCACACACCTGTAGTCCCAGCTACTTGTGAGGCTGAGGTGGGGGGGGATCATCTGAGCCCAGGAGTTGGAGGCTGTGGTGAGCCGTGATTGTGCTACTGTATTCCAGCCTGGGCAGCAGAGTGAGACTCTGACTCAAAAAATAAAAACTAAAAACTCATGCTAAGGTCACACAGCTAGCAAATGCTGGTTGAAGCGGACGTAGGCTGTCTGGCTCCAACATGTGCTTTTAACTGCTGTACTATTCCGCCTCTTCCTAGCCCTAGTCACTACTGTATTCCCTAGGAGTTTATTATCTCTCATTCTTCCCACTTGTTTCCGTTATTGCTGCATAAACCACCATCCTAGAACTTGGTGGCTTGAAGCAGCAACTTATTTCTCAGGAATTTGGGTCAGGAATTCAGGCAGGGCTGTTCTTCTGCTCCACTTGGCATTGGCTGATGCCACTCATTCAGCTGCATTCAGCTGGTGACTGGGCTGGCCTGGAAGGTCCCAGAGGGCTTTACTCACATGTCTGGCACCTCATGCTCATCCATGTGACCTCTCTCTTCACATGATATCTTGTCAATCTGTAGTAGAGCACAGCAGCTGGCTTCTTAGAGAGGAACATGGAAGGCCGTAATTCAGAAGTTCCATGACTTCATTTCTGTCACATTCGATGGGTTAAAAAAAAATCATAAGGTTATCTTGTATTGGGTGGGGTAGAGGAAATAGATTCCATCTCTTGATGTCAGGAGTGGCACTTGTATACACAGAGGGAAGAAGTGATGGCTGCCATCTCTGGAGACTGTCTTCCAGGAGAACAGGGACTCGACTATTTTTTTCATTATCACGTCTCTCCAGTGCCTAGAACAGTGTCTGTTACATAATAAGTATGCAATAAATATCTGTTTTGTCTGTGAATTTAAGGGGCAGGTGAAAGAATCTATGAAGGTAAAGGAAAGCTTAAAGGAGGAAGAGGAGAACCTGGAAGGAATGTGCCAAGGGGGCAAGGAGTGAAAAAAGATATGACTGAGAGCTATACCCTTACTTTCATGTCTAAAAGCTGTAAAGATAAGTAAAAAAGCACATGATTAAAATTTTAAGCGGTATAAAGTGGCATACAGTGAAAAGTAACCTTTCTTCTTTCTCTCATTCCCAGTTCCCCTCCCTAGGGGCAGCCTCTCTTTAGTGTATCCTTTTACAGCTAATAATTGTACATGTATGTCACGTCTACCTATTTGCCAGCCTGCCTCACTCTCTCCTGAGAGAACACCTATATAACACACACCTGATGGAATACTGTGCATGTGACATAGCATATGGATTTTTTTCTCTTAACATCTCACTTCCAGATGATCCCATATCAGTACACAGAGATCATCATATTTTTTTTTAAGTGGCTACATAGAATGGTTCCATTCTCTGACTATATCATTGGATTCCAAAATTAGAAGGTGACTAGTGATTTCAGTAAACTTGAAAAAAGCAGAGATTACAGATTTGGGTGAGGAAGACTGGGAGGTCAGAAAGTAGACAGAAAATTAGGTTGCAAAAGAAGAGATGCAGAGGAAAAAGATAAAGATGAGATAGATAGTAACAGGCGTAAGTATGTGAGTAAGAAGAGAGGTGGAGGTTGAAAATACATGGAAGAAGCCCGGCTCAGTGGCTCAACCTGTAATCGGGCGCCTTTGGGAGGCTGAGGTGAGTGAATTGCCTGAGCCCGCGGGTTCGAGACCCGCCTGGGCAACTTGGCGAGACCTCATCTCTACAATAAATCAAAAAATTAGCCGGGCATGGTAGTGCGCGCCTGTAGTTCAGCTACTGGAAGGTTGAGGTGGAAGGATTGCCGGAGCCCAGCAGGTCGAGGCTGCAGTGGCTGGAAGCGGCCACCGCACTCCAGTCTGGGCAACATAGTGAGACTCCGACTCAAAAAAAAAAAAAAAAGAAAAGAAAATACATGGAAGAGAAGGAGTACATAATGGAGCAAAGTTTCTCCTTTGGGGTGATTGGAGGAATCCTGAGTTCCAGTGAAGGGATGACTTTAGAGGACAGAACACCTCTTCTAAGGAGACAGGGAGAGAAGAAGAAGAAGGAAGGCCGGGGTTGCAGGTAGGTTTTGTCATAGCTGCTGGTGGGATTTAAGGAAATTCACCTCTAGCACTCTCACCTTTCTCAGAAATGTAGGAGACAAGATGTTTTAATTAAAAAATTTTTTTTTACCAGAGGGGTAAGAGTTCAGTAGAGGTTAGGAGAGTTCAGAAAGAGGCTAGGAGAGTGTGAGAGTTGGGAATAGCAGGGAGGGCTACAGATTTTCTGGGTACCATTATGTGAACGTGATCGTCTTGGGCTCAGCAGTATCTGACCGCGTGGAATCCATCACTGAAATTGGACAACTGGTTTGCGGTGGTGCCAATTCTCAGGGTTGTGTGATCTTCTGCACTGGAGTGAACAAGGTTGGTTGAACCGATGCAGAATAACAGTTTTGCAGGTGAGCGAAGGATCGGGCGGCAAGCGAGTCGAGGGTGTTGGTCAGTGTGTGATAGATCATTCAAACACAGGAGCTTCAGAACCTGCCTACATATCTGTCACTGGTGGTCTAAACATAGGGCCGCAGATTCTGCGATCAGAATTCGCACCCATTGTGTGCCGAGAGCGGCGTCTCCGGGAAACCCTCCTGGGAGGACTTGGGGTACAGGTTGGGCTGGGGGGGTTGGGGTGGTAGGCTGCTGGGGGTGGGGTTGTGGCAGCGACACACAGACTGTCGTGAAACTCTGTGGGGGGCAAGAAAACTGACTTTATTCGGATTGCATACTGGGGAGCTCTGCGTGAGTCAGGAGGGAGACCAATTCATTTCCTCCTACCCCCACTCCATCCTTTGGGGTTGCTACTAAGTAGTAAAAACACAGTGTGGACACCAGGGCAAGCCGGCGCAGCGTGGCGATGACGTCACTCCCAGCGGCGGGAAGGGACTGTCGTCAAGGTACAGTCCACAAAGGCATCTGTAAGACACTTTAGGCTTTGCACTTTTATACTTCCGGCCCGTGCAGTTTGAGATGGTAACAAAACGACTGCAGGTCCCAACCAGGCTCACCGCCGCTTGTTACCATGGAAGCGCTCGGGTAGCTGGGCCCGGACGACTCTACTGACGTCATCACTAAAGCGCGTCCCAGGACGGCTGGCTCCGCCCTCGCCGAGGGAGGGGGCAGTACTCCTGAGAACGGTGCCTACAAGTGCCTAACGCCTCCACAGTAATTTTGATCTTTACCAGACACCGTCATCCATCTCCCCGTCTAACACCACCTACTCCAAGAGCAGACCCCGCCCGCCTTTACACTCGCCCACCGCCCCGCAGCCCCGCCCCTGCCCGGAGGCCCCGCCCCCCGTGAATCAGCTGATCGGGCGGACCCGCCGGGTTGCCCGGCTGGCGCCAGATGCGGTGCGCGGTGCTGCGGGAGGAGCCTCAGGTGAGCGAGCGCGGGACCGGTCGGCCCTTGGCTTCGGGGGTGGCTGGTCGGCCGGGACCGCCTGGGTGCAGTGGCCGGGGCCCGGGAGCATGGCGAAGGCTCAGGTTGAGGCCCGGGGTGCTGCGGGGGCCCGCGGGGTCGGCGCCCGCGACCTCCCAGTCTCGTCCCGCCGGCGGCGCCTGCCCGGCCCCGGTCCTCCCACCCGCCCCTGGGCCCTCCCTCCCACACGGGGCGCCCCAGAGGTGGTGCCAGCCGCTGTGATTCCTCCATGCTCCTCTTCCCGCCTTCACCCACGCTGCCCTCCACGCGTCGTTTCTTGGGTGTGCTGAATGTCCACACCGGGCGCCGCACAGGCAGACCCGGGTCCCTGCCACGGCCCGGCTTGCGTGGGATGCACATCGCGGTGGAGAGTGGACTCGGGGTCTTGCTTGCTTGAGAAGGCGGTTCGAAGAAAGAAAATGAGTTGGATATTAAGGATGAGTAGTTTAGCTAAGTCCTTTAGCGTGCGCGCTGATTCATCAGAGAACATAAGTTCCTTTGGGAAGCGAAGCCGGGAAAATAACATAGGGGCGATCGTGAGGAGTGGCCCCGACGCCGGTGTTGGTCCCCGGGTGATGGGGTCACTGTGCGGCGGGTCGCGTGGGCGGGCGGAAGCTGCTGTTGCTTGGGGCTTTGATGAGGAGGGAAGGACACGCTGACTGAAGTGGCCTTTCCAGGCACATTGTTTTCTTTCTGGTTTAGGATGGAGAAGGAAATAACTGCTGTACTCAAGTGAAGATCCTTACTCTGTTCCCCTCATTAGGAATAAAATTGTGTGATGTGTGTTTATCCTAAGCAGGTACAAGAATTCAGCAAACCTATTGGTCACAATTTTTTTTCCCTCTCATACACACACACACACACACACACACACACACACACACACACTATTTGGAGTGATCACATGACCTTTAATTTAATGCATACTTACAGAATTTAAAGCCATGAAAAATTTGCTTTTGCAGTAAATTGCAGTATTTTAACCCTAACAACGAAATCATCTTGATTAAGATTCTAAGCTTTGGAGCTGGGCAAACCAGAGTCACATCCACTTACGTCTTTGACTTTGGGCAAGTTATTTAATCTCTCTGCTTCAGTTCCTTTGTCTCTAAATTAGGGATAAAAATGCTTTCCTGATAGGAGTACTTTTACATGTAATGGTTTATGTTTATTGTGATGCTTGGCCTATGGTAAATATTCAGTACATATTAGCCATTTTTATAATTATTAATTTCTTCCACCGCATCATGACTCAAATAGACTATATTTCCCACTTAGTGATGGGGAAGAGAACTGAATATTTTAAGAAAACAACTATAAAATATGATTTCCAGTTGATCTATAGTAACTTTGGTATTCCATAAGGGCTTTTTAACAAGAAAAAGATGCTGATAGAATCCATACATAGTTTGAATTTAGTAGTTCCTAAACTGTGACTGGTATTGGTAGATTTAAGGCTCATAGTTAAAGCAAGAAAAGTTCAACACTGTTTCACAGTGTTAGAATATGAAAATATAATGATCCAGAAAAGAAAGTACCAAACAGGTAATTTGGGGGGAAAAAATTGAGTGGCATTATGCAAGCCACTTATTTTTTAAATTGATTTATGCACTGTGAACTGGAATCCCTTTTCTCTAGATTTCAGTTTTTCAAAATTTGGCTTGTCATTTGAAACACTCACTTTGGGTATTTTACCTATTAAAGAAGCAAAAAGAGCATGCTAAGAACTTCGTTGAGACCTGATTTTAGTTTTTGTGTGATGAGGTGGAAAGACGACTATTAATCTCCTACCTTTTCATGAAAATTATGGGTGTTAAGGCAGTAACTGTTGGGTCCATTCTAACAGTGTTTCCAAAGAATGTGACTGAGTTGTAAAAAAAGCTTGCACTCTTCTGTATTAATGTGAGACTAGGTAAGGTGTTAGTCGAAAACCAGGGAGAAAGGTAGAGTGATGAGTTTTGAGGTTGTGTAAAAGAAGCCTGGTTTGGCGTAGTGTGAGGTTGTACCCGTTTCTCAGCCATTCAGGAATGCGGTGAGGGCTTTGTGACTTGGGAATCACTTAGCCTTTTTTATAACACTTTGCGGAATTAAATCTATCATGGTTTTAACTGTATTAGGCATGTCAATTTTCCTGTGGAGTTGTTTTTAACTGATTTTATCTTTTAACTCTTCTCCATGGATGACCTACTAATTCTGTTATCAGTAATAAGAAAGTAGTCGGTTTTGTAGGGTGTCAGTTTTTAGGAAAATGCTTGGTAACCACAAATATGCATACGATAGCAACAAACTACGATTGGTTCTTTTTAGTGTTGCTCGCACTTCCTAACCCTACCTCCTCTTCGTGTGTGTGTGTGTGTGTGTGTGTGTGTGTGTGTGTTGGCGCTGGCTTTAGCTTATGTCTTGATGTTCACCTGCAGGTAGCTGACCTGATTGATCTACATGGGTGGAACAAAAATATTTAAATTGGCAAGGTAATGAGCACGTATGGGGGCTATTGTATACTTTTTTAAATTTGAAGAGCATGTAATTTTCTCAACTCCTATGAGAAAAAGACTGGGGCCTTTTGGTAGAGGTTCATTTGGCTGCCAGTGAATAATGTCCAGAGAGAAGATCAGCTTTAGTCTCATTAATCCCACAAATTGATCATCTCGTGCTTCCCTTTATTATCACATTATTTAAGTCTTTTTCTTCTGTGCCATCACATAGTACTTCAGTTCACATGACCCTCCTCCCTACCTCCCCTCCCCGCAGTTAGGAGGGGAGTGGTTTAGACTCCATAATGGCCTCTGACTGGGCTAACATTCACTCCAGGGATTTTTTTCTTCCACAGCCTAAATTTTTCTGAGCCAAGTTCTTAACTAAACCTGGGGCTGTGGCCCAAGCAAACATGGGACAAAGATGGTTATAGCAGCTCTTTAAGATAGCAGGAACGTAGAATAACTGTAAGGATTAGCAGGGCAATGGATAAACTGGTTTATTCATGCAATAGAATACTGTCCACTTGTAAAAGTAATGGGCTGGAGCTATACTTGTCAGCATATATATAGATCAAATACATAATATGGAGTGAAGAAAGCAAACTACCAAAGGTTTATACCGTAAGATGCACTTATGCACACTTTAACAACAATAGAATAGCATGCATTGTTTATTGATACATCTGTATCTAATGAAAAACATAAAAGTAAGTATAAAAACACATGGGAATGGGATATATTAACTTTAGGAGTAGTGTATCGGAATAGGAATTTAGGAGACTGTGGAAAAATAACTCTTCTGTCCCTGCAGTAAGAAAGGAATGTGCCCCTGCAGCTGCACTGTGTAAAACTTTCCTAGGGAGAGGAGACATACGAGTTATTTGGTCAATTTTGCTTTACTGTTTGGCTCTGCTCCTGGGAAAATGCTTTCTTTAGGATATGAGAAATGATGCTTCTATAAAGGCTGCAGGGGAAGTAAAATTCTAGACTCTTGGGACATGTAGGCATATACTAATCATGAACTCATCAAGTGTAGGGAGGAGTTGTATCATAGCTCTGCAAGGAATTGGGACATAGAGGGACTTGGATAGAGAATTGCCACAGTTTTCTCATAGACATTAACACTTTTAAAAGTTTTGATTGGTTACATTTTATTACAGTGCAGTAGACCTGAGTTTATACTGTGAATGCAGGTGTCCTGGATATTGCTCAAAGAAAATAATTCTCTTTCTACAGATATTAATAGGTAAACCTGATGATGTGTTAAATGGGTTGAGGAGTGAATAATACATTTAATAACTGATCCCTAGCATAACCTCAGTATTTAAACTTGTGAGTTAAACAGGCATTCATTCCTACTCAAGAATGCCTGTGACTGGCACTTTTAAACAAAGTGATATGTGTGTCTCCAGAGTCATGTTTTTTGGTGTGTATACTTCCTGCTTAGTTATGTGATCCCCTCAGTGATCTTAAGCACTAGGTGTTATAGATTAGAAAAGTAAGTTATCATACCTTGAACTGATTTCTAATATTGCTTTTAAAAATTATGGTTATTTTAATAAAATAATAATAGCAAACTATTAAAGAAATAAGTAATTTGTATCAGGACTTACTTATCAGGACACTGTACCATGTAATAACAGGCACAAGTTGTTGCAGTACCTGGGAGTTTGAAATTCAGTTGCTAGTATTATAGCATTCATACATAATTTTATAACATGCAGGAGTTTTAATAATCCTGAAAAATGCATTGTAAAAATATGCAGTGGGTACAAAAAGGAGCTAAGTGGGCATTGTTGAGTACTTATTGTGCCATGTTTACACACCCTCCCCCAATCCCTCTATGGGTAACTTCCCCTTTAGAGGGTTCCCATAAGAAGAGTCAGTTTCAGCAGGTTTCAGAATGGAATTAACAAGATGTAAAAAAAAAAAAAGTTTTTCTGTCCCTGATTGCACCAAAACCTGTCTCCATGTACTAAGGCAAACGGGACTATTCTTCTTGGGTAATCTAACATTTGTGATGGGACATGAGATAAAGTGTCTTCATTGTTAGGAAATACCATTAGGAAGTCATGTGTGAGAGTTTCTGTTATGAGAAGACACTTATTTTGTATCTGATATTGACTTTTATTATAGGCACTAGAAATCTATAGCATTTGGAAGTCTGCAGGTTGGAACTGAAGATTGAGGGCCGCATCCTTCACTCAAGTACTCACTTAAATGTAGCCAGCTAATCCAGTGTGGTTAATATGGGTACAGGTGTGTACCAGTGAATAAGTCACAGTTTCTGACCTGCAGGAGCTTAGTGAATTCAGTGAATCAATGACTTAGTAAGTTCACTGTCCTCTTAGTAAAGTAAGTAGCTTTCTAGACCAGTCTACTGAATTTATTCAGTGCATTGATTTACTGAATTTCCTTACTCCAAGTTAAGATTTAAAGGCTGGCCAGCTCCCACAGTGGACTTAGGCAGTGCTTCCTGTGTAGCAGTTAAGGCTGAGAAGGCTGGGATTTGAAGTGGCTTCTACTTTTTTTTATTTTTTATTTTTATTTGAGTAGGAGTCTCACTGTGTCGCCCAGGCTAGAGAGCAGTGGCACGCTCACAGCCACCACAGCCTTGACCTGCTGGGCTCAGGTGATCCTTCTGCCTCAGCCTTCCAAGTAGCTGGAACCACAGGCATACGCCACCACGCTTGGCTAATTTTTTTGATTTATCGTAGAGACGAGGTCTCGCCAAGTTAACTAGGCTGGTCTCAAACCCCTGGGTTCAGGCAATCCTCTCACCTCCACCTCCCAAAGTGCTGGGATTGCAGGCGTGAGCCACCATGCCCGGCCAGCTTCTACCTTTCTTGGTGGTTGGTTGGTTGAGACTTCAGTGCAATGTGAGTTTTCCTTAACCTTCTTTAGTGGGTTGGTGAGGGCTTCAGTGGCAGGATATCCAGGAAGTACAGTTGTTGGTGTAGAGATTATTTCAAAGTCAGGTGTTTGAGTCAAAGGTTGCCTTAATCCATGTGTAAACATATTGACTAAACCTTTAAAGAAAATATTTATTAAGCATTTACCATGTGCAAAATACCAGATTCTGTTAAAATATTGTTTACTGCATTCACAGTATAAACTCTGGTTTACTACATTGTAATAAAATGTAGCCAACTCAAACTTGAAAAAGAAAGTGTTAATGGCTGTGTGAAATCTGTGGTAATTTTGTATCCAAGTCACTAGTCACTCTATGTCCATATTCCTTTTAGGGCATTATGATACAGTTTGCTTCCTTGTTATTTTTACTGTCTTCTCATTTGAACGTCTAGTCATTCTAATTGCTATTACTCTTGTAACTACAATTATTACTTTTATTTTGTTATTTTAATCAAACTACCTATTTTAAACCAATGAGACAGAATAAGATGAGGAGGACCCAGCTCTGCTAGTGTAAATTAGCTTTCATATGCTGTAAAGTAATGTCTACTCTATAGAGAGCCATTATTCTGGTCAGAAAGAACATACTGGTATGGAAATTCCTTAAGGGCAGGAACTCATTTATTGAGTACCTGTTATGTAGCAGGACTGTGCTAGACAGCTGGGATATAATTAGAGAATAAGATATTTGTCACCCTGCTTCCATGGAAATTTAGACTAGTGTGGTACCTGGGACTTAGTAGATGAAAACAAATACACACATAGTTTTAATTGTTGAAATTTAAGCCTTTGAAAGTTATTATATTTATGACTTGCAAACTTTACTTTCACTGAATTAAGGCAAAAAGAACTTTACCTAAAAAATAAGGTTTACTAGGGATTAATACATAGGATCCTACATGATTTGTTTTTCTCTTAACATTTGGGATAATAGTCTACTAACACATTTCTGTACCACATTTAAAATTTGTATTTATATCCTGCCTTGTTCCCAAAAGGACTTAAAGCAGCTTGCAGAAATGCATAGATATGGTAAGATAAAATAAAGAAACAGTGAATGGATCCAGGAGTGAGCTAGAATAACAGCATACATGCTACAAAGTCCGAGTCTCTTGCAGGTACTGTCAATATGGGCCTTCCTCCTGCCACAAAATCTGTGAGGCTACCCATATCTGCACCTGCCAGCTTTCTTCTTTCAAAAGTATAGTCCCCTCACCTTGTGAAGACATAGTCCCTCCATGCATGTTCTGAATGGCAACCCCTCTCACTGACCCAGGACTCTGCCCTCTGTCCTTAGGTTCCTCGTGTCTGGGATCCCGGCCATGGCTGTGCAAATATGCTCAGCTTCCTCTCATCTCCCCAGCCCAAAACGAAATGGAACAAAACTCTTCCCTTCCACATTCCCTCCAGCTGCTGCTCCGTTTCTTTGCTTGTCACTTTTCAAAAGAATCATCCCCTGAAAGTCATTCCTTTCATGTTATCACCTCCCATTTCTATTTGGTTTACTCCAGTCTGGTTGCCACTCACCAAACAAACTCCAGAACCAACAGAGACATCTGTTGGCAAAGCCAGTGGACACTCGCTCTCCTGTAGGACCTGGCTGCCGTGAGCTCATGGCCTCCCCGGAACGCTTTCTGCTTGGCTTTCTAGTGTCCCCACTGTGCTCACGCTCTCCCTCCTCACCTATCCTCTCTGCTTGGTCCTCGCCTGTCCAGCCTCAGGGCAGGAGCACCTTACAGCTTGTCGCGGGGCCCTCTCTTCATGCACACTCAAGTGAGCACTCACACCTTGGCTCCAGTGCTGTCCACAGGCCCTCCTGAGCTTGCATCAGCAGCTGAGGCTTTTCTTCTAACCCTCAGATGTTCAGCTGCCACTCACATATGCTCTTGGATTTCTCTCAGGCATCTGGAATTTCACATAGGAAAAAAAATTTTATCCTTCACTTCAGAGTCCTGTCTCCCTTGTTCCTTGCCATCTCAGTAAAATCAACCACAGCTGCATACAGCTGTTCACAACAGAGCCTGGAGATCATTTCTGTGCTACCTCCTCTATTCCCACATGTTCTAGTTCCCACATACCAATTGTACCCCAGAGCACCTCTTAGCATCCCTCTCTTTCTTTTTCACCCACCTGGCAGACTTCCTCCATTGAGATGGCTGAGTTTTTGCGGGTGGGATAGCCCTTGCACAATTAATTTGGGTGATCTGTGAGTGTGGTCACCATAAAATTGGCTTCAAACTTTGGACACAAACATAAATCATCATCATTAAATCATTAGAGCATCCATAGATTGTTCTGCTGAAGCAGGGCAACTTCTAGTGTGTGCTCCAAGATGTCCATGGTGAAAGTACACAAAAGGAACCAAATTAACTATAAAGTTACAAGTTGTGGGACTTCTACCAAAAAATAATGGTGGCTATATTGGAATAAGGTTTGTCGTCCTTTATGCAAAACCCTTGGGACAAAGTATGTCTTGGAATTCAGATTTATTTATTTTTGCTCTTTACAGTAAAGTACATAAACCATATATCACACTTCCTGTGGGATCCGTGATGCCATTCTGTGTTCATGAAATTCATTTGGATATTTCTGCAACAAGATATGAATATTCACACTAAAGGGATAAAGATGATAAATAACTTCACATTTTAGTTCAAGTCAGATTTTGCTGTTAGATGAGTTCAGGTCAGATTAGATTTTGTCACCAAAAGAGGAATGAAAAACTTAGTTTTCAGGACATTTTGGATTTTTGAATTTCTGGTTAAGGTACTGTGGAACTGATGGTTTGTTGTTCTTCTTTCTAAGCAATAATTAGGACATCTAGACAAGATTTTTTTTTTTAAGATGTGTGGTACAATTCAGGATTAGATATACAAGTGGACATCATACAGATAAAAGTTTAGGGCTCCCTTTGGTCCCCACTTTGCCTGGTTTGAGATCAGGTACCCTTATTTTGTGTCCGTCCCCCCCCCCCCCCGCCCCCAGCAGTATCCCACTACTGTCAATCCCTTTCTTATAGTATTTTTATGGTAAATGTTCAGGGTCTGCTTATGAGCGAGAACATGTGGTACTCTGTTCTTTGTTTCTGTGATAGGTCACTGAGTATTAGATACTCTAAATCCATCCAAGTTGCTGCAAAGTCCATATATTTGTCCTTCTTTATGGCTGTGTAATAGCCCATCATGTATGTGTACCACATTTTTTTTATCCAGTCCAGTTTCAATGGGCAGCACGTTGGTTCCATGTTTTTGCTATTGTGAACATTGCTGCAGTAAACATGCGTGTGCAGGTATCTTTTTTGTAGAATGACTTGAATTCTTCTGGGTATATTCCCAGTAGGGGGATTGCTGGGTCATATGGAAAGTCAATTTCTAGTTCTTTTAGAAAGGGCCACACTATTTTCCATAGAGATTGAACTAGTTTGCAGAGGTTTAAATATTCCAGCATCTGTTGTTTGTTTTATTAATAATGGCTATTCTTATTGGGGTTAGGTGGTATCTCAGTGTGGTTTTGATTTGCATTTCTCTGATGATTAATGAGGCTGAGCACTTTTTCATGCTTCTGTTGGCAGCCCATATATATTCTTTAGAGAAGTGTCTATTCACGTCTTCTGCCCACTTTTTAATGGGGCTGCTTTTTTGTTTTTTTTTCTTTTGGCACATTTGAGTTCCTTGTGGATATTAGGCCTTTGTCAGATATATAGTTGGCAAGTATTTTTTCCCATTCTGTGGGCTGTCTCTCCACTCTTTTGATGGTTTCTTTTGCTTTGCAGAGGCTTTTCAGTTTAATGAGATCTCACTTGTCTATCTTATCTCTTATGGCATGGACATCTGGGGTTTTGATCAGGAATTGGTAGCCTACTCTGATTTCTGTAAGGGAGTCTTCTGCGTTTTCTAAGATTCTTATAGTTTGAGGTTTTATGTTTAGGTCTTTGATCCAGTTAGAGTATTTTTGTGTATGGTAATAGGTAGGGGTCCTGTTTCAATCTTCTGCATGTGGTCAACCAGCATCTCCCCAGTGGTGGTTGTTGAAGATGAGTTGGTTGAGAAATTGAGATTTTGTTTCCAGTATCTCTATCCTGTTCCATTGGTCCATATGCGTGTTCTTGTACCAATACCAGGTTGTTTTGATTATTGTAGTCTTATAAACAAAGTTTAAAGTCTGGAAGTGTGATACCTCCCAAGATTTTTTTTTTAAAGGGCACTTCCTAATCATGGTGTTAAAACGACATCCTCAGTTTGTACACAACAGCTTATTTCTCTGTTCTGTGTAGCAGAAGAGTGTGTGTCGAGTGGACTCTAAAAGTAGCATCAATTCATTAGGAAGCAAGGCTTGCTTTTTGTTTTAAAGGACCATCGGGACTGTAATTACTTTGCATTTCACCAGGAAGGAGATGATAATTTGGAGTATAGAGTGGTTTATTTTAAAATGAACCTGGCTTTGCTCTGTGTGCCTCATAGAACTTAGTACCTGGAGGGAGCACTGGAGCCCAGTTTGCTGTTGTACAGAGGTGCCAGTGATCTAGAGAGAGGCCGTGAAGCCCCGCAAGGATCCCACAGGAAGCCCTGAGCTGGCTAATGTAACACAGGTGTGTGGAGGAAAGGGCCTGTTGTGGAGGAAAGGGATTGTCACAGAGGAGAGCAGCAGAGGACAGGGTCCTGCCCTGGAGTAGTTCAGGGTGAGGACCTTACAGCTCACTGGGAGAAGCAGCCCCAGGGGAAGCAACCTGATTCACAGTTTCAAAATTTAGAATGTAAAACAATGAAATAACATGCAGAGGTTTAAATGCTATTTGACTGGTTGAGGTGAGTCTCATGTATTTCCTGGAGTGGCAATCATAAACAGACAAATATTTTCATTTACTTTCTTTTTCTAGATGGACACATAATTGAGAAAGATGTTGGATTAAATGGAGTTGGTAAATACCACCCTTATTTAGGTGTGCAAGGGTAAAACTTGGAACCATAAGCCTCCTACATTTAGCTGCAGTATTCCTTTTTAGTTATGCTTCCTCAGCAGTCATTCCTTTTTTTCTTGTTGCCCTAATTGAGTTTCAGGGAGAAATGTCTTCTTGCAAGGAGTCAAACATATTAAACACCATTAGAACAAAATGAAATCAATCTATAAATACTAAGACAGAAAGATGTCTGTGAAATAGTGTTGTTTTCTATTGCAGCTGTAACAAATTGCCACAAACTCAGTGGTTTTAAAGAACACAAATAAATGAGCTGGACATTGTGGCTCATGCCTGTAATCCCGACACTTTGGGAAGCAGAGGCGAGAGGATTGCCTGAGTCCAAGGATTCGAGACCAGCCTGGGCAACTTGGTGAGACCTTGCCTCTACAATAAATAAAAAAATTACCTGGGCATGGTGGTGCACGCCTGTGGTTCCAGCTACCTGGAAGTCTGAGGTGGAAGGATCGCCTGAGCCCAGCAGGCCGAGGCTTCAGTGGCCGTGAGTGTGCCACTGTACTCCAGCCTGGGTGACAGAGTGAAACTCATACTTCCAAAACAAAACAAAAAATAGAAAACAAACAAACAAAAAACCCACATTTGTTCTTTAGGTTGGAAGTCTGACACAGGCCTCGAGGCCAAAATCAGTTATGGCATGGCTGCTTTCTCTCAGAGGTTCTGGAAGTGAGTCCTTCTCTTGACCTTTGTCAGCATCTTCATGCCACCTGTGTTCTTTGGCTCCTGCTGCCTTCTTCTGATTTCAAAGTCAGCGATGTAGCACTCTCTGACCTGGCTTCTAGCATCGCATCTCTCTGATTCTCCTCCTGCCCTCTTCCCCTTCTAAGGATGCTTGTGATTGCATGGGGTCCACTTGGATAACCAGGCTCATCCCTGTATCTCAAGGACAGCTGATTAGCACCACAGAACCTAACATAGCCACAGGTTCTGGGCATCAGGACCTCGACATAATGGGGGCCATTATTCTGCTGACCCTACCTAGTAGGTGAGAAAAGCAAGTTGTGAAACAGTTTGTAGAGCTTCAATTCCATCTGGGTTTTAAAAAATGAGCATGGACCAGGCTTGATGGCTCAGCCTATAATACCAGCACTTTGGGAGGCCGAGGTGAGTGGATTGCCTGAGCCCATGGGTTCGAGACCAGTCCAGGCAACTTGGTGAGACCTCATCTCTACAATAAATCAAGAATTAGCTGGGCGTGGTAGCACGCCCCTGTAGTTCCAGCTACTTGGAAGGATTGCCGGAGCCCAGCAGGTTGACGCTGGGGTAGCTGTGAGTGTGCCACTGCACTCCAGCTTGGGCGACAGAGTGAGACTCCTACTCAAAGTAATTTTTAAAAAAATGAGCATGGTGATAACACAGAGTAAGATGTAGTCACTTTAAGAAAACTGTACTCAAGCTGGACGTGGTGGCTCACGCCTATAATCTCAGCACTTTGAGAGGCTGAGGCAAGAGGGTTGCCTCAGCCCGTGGGTTCGAGACCAGCCTGGGCAACATGGTGAGACCTCATCTCTACAATAAATCAAAAATTAGCCGGGCATGGTGGTACACACCTATAATTCCACATACTTGGAAGACTGAGGCAGAAGGATCACCTGAGCCCAGCAGGTCAAGGCTGCAGTGACCGTGAGCAGCATGCCACTGCACTCCAGCCTGGGTAACAGAGTGAGGCTCTGACACAGGAAAAACAAAACAAACAAAGAAGACTGTACTCAAACATCGGACACTAAGAATAAAGTTGACTGCTTTACTCACCTTATCAAAAGATCCTCAAAATTTTTGCCTGTCAGGCAGTAGGACAAATATGCAGGTGACATGTAGAGGTCAGTCACATGAAGTGGGTGTGCCGTGTATCTCCACGGCCTCCTGGGGGGCTCTGTGACTTCCTGGGCATTGTTGAAGTTTAACCAAGGGCATAGTAACTCCTTGATTTCCAACAGATAAGTGCAGATTAGATCTGGCTTTAGAATTTCTCTGTACACTGTGAACTGTACATTGTACAAAAATGTAATTACTATCACACACAAAGCATAGCAGCACTCATTGTCTTTATTAAATTAATAGTGTGTATTGTGTGTATTCAGAAACATCTTTTGTTTACATAGTGCTCTTCTTCCAACTCTGAATGTTTCAAAATGTTCTAAAATAAGCATAGGTAGAAAGTAATTTCCTTCAGAAATTACAGATGGAAACAGCAAGAATTCACAGCAACCTGGAGGAAACAGATGGCCCCAGATCACGCCTGCTGGTGGGGGCCATTCCAGGGCACAGTGACCATGCCATATCCTTCTGCAGAAAAGCCACACATTTGGCCCAGTATTTTTATGGTTCACACAAATAAGACCTCATTGCTTTTGTTTCATGCATTTTGTTACCCTTGAAAATGTGGATTTCTGAGTTGAAATGCCTCCAGCATTTCTGTCTGTTTATTTTTCTGTTTCTTGTATTATTAAATTGAGTTTCTAGACTGAGGGATCATGATATTTGTACCATAATTTTCATGTAGCTCTTTTCTATTAGTGGTGGATTTTTAAACAGTTCATTTGAAATTCAAACTTCTTTCTTTCAGCCCTCTGGATTATGAACCATGTTGGTCTTGAATTGAGGTTGTTTTGAGGAAAATACTCTTAGTAATGATGAATGGAGAACTTTCTATCTTAATGATATAATTTTTTAGTACATTACTGGAAAGTGTAAATTAAAACTACTTGAATCTGAAGAGATTTTAGAAATCTCTCTGAGTTAATTGGTGTTTGAGTCTTTCTGTGTTCTAGACAGTGTTTCAAAAGGAACCTTAATGTGTGGAGTTTTTGTACTTAACCCATTGATTTTTCACTTTGAATTTTCTTTCTTTAAAATAAAAAAGCAAACAAAAAAACCCTGTTGCCTGGAAAATCTCAGCTTAGCTGTTATTTGTCCTTTCTTCCTTCAACATTACATTGATAGTCAGCAGGCAGTTTTACAGGCTTAGTGGGCAGGCTCGGTCTAGATGTTTGACTTTGGCAGGTCAGATATGAAATAGTTTAAATAGTTTTACTGCATATTTATTTCCCAGTGAATGTGCATTTGTTAGAGGGCAGCTTTTTTTTTTTTAGTCTGAGGGATAAAATATTCCTTCACTGCTCTTTGTCCTTCCTTGTGTCTTATCATCCAGGTCTTGACAGACGCTGTGTGAAGAGGGAATGATTTGGTGATGGGGTGCTCCCACTGACCGATGGACCCAAAGAAGAGAAGGTAGAACTATTTTTTCCTTTTCTCCCATCCTTCCAGGAAAACACAGCAAATGGCTTCATATATGCATAGCTTCTCTTCAGTTTACCTTTCTTGTTGATGGTTAAGTGGGAATGGTGACATTTCGAGTTGGTTGATTGTTAAAGGGAGAAGAATATTTAAATAAAGCTGATTAGTGGTAGTTTTGTAAGCAGTACTAGATGTCTTCATTTTATAATGTTAAAGCTCTTCCAGCCATTTTTTTCTCACAAGTAATTTCAGGTTTTCAGAAGTAGCCTCACTAATAATAATCATCTTCCATTCTTAGAAAACTAGGCATGGAAGATATTTAAAACAGAGGTTAAAGTTTTGGCTTCTCTTCCATAGAACCACGGTTTTGCCCAATTACAATTTAAGAGAATATTATTTAGAGAAATCCTCAGGTACTCAAAAGAGTTTCTGTGCCTCATTAAAATTTTGGCATCAGTATTCTAGAAAAAAGAAAATGAAAAAGTGTATTATCCATGGTGACACATAGGAAATTTTGACAGAAACACAGAGTATCTCAACATGCCCGTTTCTTAGAAGGAGGCACTTAGGACAAGGTCATTATTATGCAGCTGTGTGTTTTGTATTCATTAGACCAAAGTCATCAGATGGTTAGAATTCTTTGGCTGGGACCTGAGCAGACCATGAAGTGTTTTGCTGGTATCTGTTATATATTTGATTCTTTAAAAATGTAAATGACAATTATAGATTTAAACTCAACAAAAAGTGAAGTATGAATTCCTGCTTCTTATATCTTTCTCATCAAATAAAATAAAATTTTAAAATAAGACTTCAACTTGGGCCATATGGTAACTTCAGTATCTAAACAAGTTGTTAATGTATTGAGAAGTTAGAATCTTGACATTTTATGCCATCAAGTCATAAAACTTCCAAAAATAGCCTAAGTTTGTTTGCTTCTTAGATGGAGATAAGTCATTTGTGGATTTAGAGGCTCCTCCTGCCTTTTATATAAATAGTTGTTTATTGTGGCTCCTGTGTTATAATGAAAGCATAAGATAGGTGCTAGTTAGACCATCTGACCAGTCAGTCATGTGCTGGCAAAAGGTACAGTCTCATGGAAACTACTAAGGACAATAGGTACAGTTCTGAATTGTGGGAACAAATAAGCAATTTTTCTTGATATTTGTAGCTCAACAGAGGCAGAAGGATCCAAAGAAAGAGGCCAAGTCCATGTGTGGCAGGCGGGATCCTTTTCCATAACACCAGAGAGACTGCCAGGCTGGGGAGGAAAGACTGTCCTACAGGCAGCCCTTGGAGCGAAACACGGCGTTCTTCTGACTGAAGGTATTGAAAAAAATGACTTGACCAATATAAACCAAAATGCTAACCAATGCCTGATGGTGTAAGATCAGGTGGGTGTGATATTGGGTACTAGGGATCCTTAATGAACTCTTCAAAATGGTCTTGGTCTATCAGAAATCAGATTAGTTCTTAAATTTAAAATGTACCATTAACCAGAATAAAAGAGGAGTTATAGCTTTTAAATGTTATAGTAATAAATACATGAAGAAATTAACATTTTAAAAAGGAAAGTTGCCTATCAGAGATTCTTGCTAGAGTTCTTGTTCATTAAATGTATCAGAATAATAATGCTGACAATAGCTAATATTTATTAAATGGCTGTGTGCCAGGCACTCTACTAAGCACTTACTACATATTATCTCACTGAATCTACACAGACACCTTATGAGGCAGCTGCTGTTTTTATTCACAGATAAGGAAACTGAAAGTCAGGGAGGTTTCATAATTTTCCCAAGCATATCTGGCAATGGAATTATTGGAGTCAGGACTGGAACGCAGGTAGTCTAATTTCACAGCCTGCTTCTGAAGCCATGTGACAGTGCTGTCTCAGTCCACTTGTTTCCAGGCATTAATAGCAGCACACAAGGGCATATTAGAAAACCTATGAATCTGTAGCAGATAGAAATGCATGCTGTAGTTTCTAAGAGAGACTTTTCATCTTGACTCACTTATCAGCTCAATCATGGCAAATTAGACTTGGGCAAGGACTGCCTTCAATGTAACTCATTGAAACATTTCTGCTCTTTGAGAATTTATTAATTATTAAGTAATGCTTTGGTATTTTCCTTCTAGGAACTAAGGGAAGACCAATTCTAGGGAAAAAGCTTGAATCTGGTCTTAGTAGCTGGTTATATGGGGTAAACATGGATTCTTTCTAATCTATTGTTCTGTCATTTTTATTATATCACTTGAGACCTTAGAAAATGTCTTATATATTTATTTATTTTTTTCTTTGATTTGGGGTCTCGCTCTATCGCCTAATCTATTGTTCTGTCACTTTTATTATATTACTTGAGACCTTAGAAAATGTCTTATTTATTTATTTTTTTCTTTGATTTGGGGTCTCGCTCTATCGCCCAGGCTGGAGTGCGGTGGCACGATCACTGCTCACTGCAGACTTGGAATCCTGGGCTCAGGGGATCCTCCTGTCTCAGCCTCCCAAAGTGCTGGGATTACAGGCATGAGCTACCACACCCAGCTGAAAATGTCTTATTTTAAAAATGTGAACTATATTCAATGCCTGCCTTATGAGCTTCAAAATATATAGTTCTTAAGCATATATAAGTGAAATTCTGCTTTTGTTGCTTTCAATAAGATATTTAGAACTAAGGTATTTGAAACCCTTAATGAACATGAGTCTTTATTTTAATTTTTTTTTTTTTTTTTTAATTTTAGAGACAGGGTCTCACTCTGTCACCAAGGCTAGAGTGTAGTGGCACGATCATAGGTCACTGCAGCCTTGAACTCCTGGGCTCCAGTGATCCTCCTCCCTCAGCCTCATGAGTAGCTGGGACTGTAGGTGCATGCCATCCCACCCAGCTAATTTTAAAATCTTTTATAGAGATGAGATCTCACAGTATTGCCTGGGCTGGCCTCGAACTTCTGGCCTCAAGTGATCCTCCTACCTCGTCCTCCCAAAGTGCTGGGATTTCAAGCATGAGCCACTGCATCCAGCTGATATCTTTAAAATCTAGAATCATACCTACAAGGCTGAGGGAAAACTTTCACAGATATATATAAATAGCCTATCATTGTTTAGTACCAGTGTTCTAAGTATCAAAGTCACCAAAAAACTCATATCACTCAAGTGTGTAGTTTGAAATGGCACACAGATCTCCAGTGCTATCTTTTTCAGGTGAGGAAATGGTACTGATTGAATGATAGAAATTTTCAAGCTTGTCTTTATTAAATTTTACCATTAGCTCATAATTCAAGGAGGATACTTCATTGATTCATCATTTTTGATGTACTCCAAGTTAAAAAAAAAAAAAAAGAGTACTGTCAAGTGTTGTACTATCATTTGGGGGAAAAAGGTTTAAAAGACCTTAACCTTAACCAGTGAGCTTATTTTCTCGGTACTTTTTATCCAAACTATAAATTTCCCAAAAAGTGTGCCTATCTTACCTCTAGCTAACTACTGAGTTCTTCTGTCACACAGATGCTGTGATGAGATCATTTGAGTGTATAGTATGTT
Organism: Tarsius wallacei; assembly: GCA_963574415.1. NCBI lineage: Eukaryota > Metazoa > Chordata > Mammalia > Primates > Tarsiidae > Tarsius > Tarsius wallacei. The sequence continues at coordinate 42,647 of CAUYQG010035542.1, read as the reverse complement.
TGTCATGTATAATAGGTCGAAGATAAAGTTTGTTGCCATCACCAGCCCAATTGCTTCCTTTGGGAAAAAAACAGTCTTATTTTTAAAATTAATTTTAAAAAGTGGGCAAGTCTCTGGTCATATGGAAAAGAAGGAATGTGGGCTAGGTTCGATGTTTTTCTAAACCCATAGCCAACTCTTTATTCCATTTGGATTTTAGCTAGTTTAGATGTATACACATGCTCCCAAACCCCCAGAGTACCACAGGAGAATTCAGACGTGCTAGCATACCTGGATATAAATACATTCTCATCATTCATGCACCAACTCTCTAGTGCCTTTCATTTTAATTCTAAAGCTGGCCAGTCATTCTGACAGCTTTGTTTGTGTTTTGCTTTGTTTGTTTTGTTGTGATGATTTGCTTTTTTTTTTTGAGTTGGAGTCTCACTCTGTCACCCAGACTGGAGTGCAGTGGCCGCTCCCGGCCACTGCAGCCTTGACCTGCTGGGCTCCAGCGATCCTTCCGCCTCAGCCTCCCAAGTAGCTGGAACTACAGGCGCGCCCTACCACGCCCAGCTGATTTTTGATTTATTGTAGAGATGATGTCTCGCCAAGTTGCCCAGGCGGGTCACGAACCCGCAGGCTCAGGCAATCCATTCACCTCAGCCTCCCAAAGTGCGGGATTACAGGCTGAGCCACTGAGTCCGGCTGATGATTTGCTTTTTAAACAGATCTCACCTCCAAAAGGCTGTCTAGTATCTAGTACACAATATCTAGGGTGAACATTCCCAATTCAAAAATTTGAAATCCAAAATGCTCTAAAATTCCAAGCTTTCTAAGAAAAAAAAAAAAGAAAGAAATGCTTATTGGAACATTTTAGATTTGGAATTTTCTGATTTGGGATACTCAGTCAGTAAGTATAATGCATACTTTGCAAAATTTGAAAAAGCCTGAAATCTGAAATACTTCTTGTCCCAAGGATTTCAGATAAGGAATACTTGACCTGTTATACGTAATAAGATACACAGCATGAAGACAGCCATGTCTTGTTAACAACTGGGGCTTTCTGTACAGCCTAGAGGTGTGAAGCTAATTTCTTGGTTTTGACAAAAAATCTCTAATATTTTTATGCCATTGCAGAATTTTTTGCTGCTCTGACTTGTTCAATAGTAGTGAATGTTGTGGATATGAGCCACTGTGTCTGTTTTAACTTATTTTCTGCTTATTTTATCATAACATGATTTTTTTTGGTCTTTGGTTACTTGAAATCTGCTTCTGTAATGACCTGTGATGACAGCCATGCTAGTGGATTAGTGCTAGGAGTTTGTAAGATGAGGTTGAAGGAAAGGGGCTTCCTGTAATTTGTAAAAAAATTTCCAATTTTGTTTAACCTAGAGGGAACTAAAAGTTTGTTGATAGAATTTTTAGTTAATTCACTGACTCTCTTTGCTTCAGATGGTGAGGTCTACAGCTTTGGGACCCTTCCCTGGAGAAGTGAACCGGCAGAGGTTTGTCCAAGTAGCCCCATTCTAGAAAATGCCCTGGTTGGGCAGTATGTTGTTACCGTGGCGACAGGGAGCTTCCACAGCGGAGCTGTGACGGAAAGTGGCATTGTGTACATGTGGGGTGAGAATTCTGCCGGCCAGTGTGCAGTGGCCAGCCAGCAGCGCGTGCCGGAGCCGAATCCTGTCAGCATCTCTGACTCTGAGACCAGTCCTTCATTCGCCGTCAGGATTCTGCAGCTGGCATGTGGCGAGGAGCACACCCTGGCATTGTCACTAAGCAGAGAGATTTGGGCATGGGGTACCGGCTGTCAGTTGGGTCTCATCACCACAACCTTCCCAGTGACGAAGCCCCAGAAGGTGGAGCATCTCGCTGGGCGAGTGGTACTGCAGGTGGCCTGTGGTGCCTTCCACAGCCTTGCACTCGTGCAGTGCCTCCCTCCACAGGATCTGAGGCCGGTCCCAGAGCGCTGCCACCAGTGCAGTCAGCTCCTCATTACCATGACTGACAAAGAAGACCACGTGATTATATCAGACAGCCACTGTTGCCCCTTAGGTGTGACGCTGTCAGGATCCCAGGTGGGAAACCACGCCAGCACTGCCATCAGCCCCTGCAGGGACACCCTTGACAGCCAGGGAGAAGTGTTTGAGAACACGCCTGTGGCAAACGCTCTGCCGGTCGCTGCCGAGGCTGTGGAGCTGGATGTGGGAAGCGCTCAGACCGTGAGCCGCGACGCCCTTTCCTCCCAGCAAAACATCGTGGGAAAAACGGAAGTCTCTTCTGCCAGAAACATCCCAGCATACCCTGACACTCAGGCCGTAGATGAGTACTTGCGGAAACTGTCAGATCTTGCAATAAGAGAAGACCCAGAGAACGGCGGGAAGCCAGTGCCATCTCAGGTACCTGCTGTGCTGTATGATACACAGGTATCTCTGGAGTTGACCCTTAGAGGAGCTTTTCTTGAGAAACTTTAACATGCTGAAGGCTTGGTAGTGCTTCTTAATTATTTTATAAGTTTTAAAACTACATTTATTAGTGAGAAGCATTTTTTTTCTGAGTTTGACTAGCATTCTATCTTATCAGTCAAGCCTATCTAAGGAAAGAACCTGAATTAGTGAAATAAAAATCATTCTTTATGTTCAAGTTCTGGCCGTTTTTGATGGTAAAAGATGCCATGTTGAACTTGTTTTGTAAGGAGCAAAATCCCATTTTTTTCTTGCTAGTACTTTTTTCCCATAAAGTACTGAATTTTGGTGGGACTCTGAGTAGCTTACTTCTAGTATAACTCTAGCTTCACAAAGATTCTTCCTACTGTATTTGTACCACTCTTCAAAGTTCAGTAGGGAGGGTTGCCACGTGACAGTGTCTTCAATTGTATGAGTGAATTTAAAACTTACAGGCGATTACATGTTGGAGATATTTCCAGTTATGGCCATCGTCCTTACTGGGCTTCATTTGGAGGGGTGGGTAACATTTTCTTTACCTTATCTAAACTATTATCATTTTGAAAACTTACAGCAAAATGGACAAAAGCTATTTACCAATAGCACACAGTAAAGTTTGAATCTTCCTACATCAAACAAACTGTTCTAAAAGAATAAATTCTGTGATTTACTCCTAGCTAGCCTTTTGATTTTGCTTTTCTCAAAACTCTAAGATAAGAAAACAAAACAAAACAAAACCATCTAATCATAAAAGAAACTGTCACGTGTGTGTGTTTGAGACCACATAGCCTGTTGATTTTTTATTCTTGTTTACTTGTCAGAAAGAGAACATGGAGGTATTTTTAGAAATAGTCTTTATTTCACAATCTATTCAATCTTGTGGATATGTGATTTTTAAAAAACAATTAAGAATTAAGCTATTTGGAGAAAGGTATTATAAAATCTAAACAAAGCAAAAGCAATTAACTAGAATACGTCTAGAAAATTCTTATACTGCATTCTTATTAAAACACTTGACTTTTTAAAAGCCGTTCTTAACCGGGCTCGGTGGCTCAGCCTGTAATCCTAGCACTTTGGTAGGCTGAGGTGAGTGGATTGCGGAGCTCGCGGGTTCGAGACCCACCCAGGCAACTTGGCGAGACCTCATCTCTACAATAAAATCAAAAATTAGCCGGGTGTGGTAGCGCGTGCCTGTAGTTCCAGCTACTTGGAAGATGAGGTGGAAGGATTGCTGGAGCCCAGCAGATCCAGGCTGCGGTTGCTGGGAGCGTGCCACTGCACTCCAGTCTGGGTGACAGAGTGAGACTCCAATTCAAAAATAAATAAATAAATAAAAATAAAAGCCGTTTTATTGTATACATTTTATTTGATTATTAGATGAGCATAATTGAAATTACATTTTCCTTTGGGCTTACTTTACTAAACATTTGGATTTTTTGTTGCTTATTCTAGTTTTCACAAGGTATGTTTCTATTACATTTAATTTATTCTTTGTAAATAGCATCTCAGCTGTATACCTAATTCATGAGGAATTTATGTGCTTTAGGACTAGTGTTTCCTCTTCTGGCCAGATTTAACTGAAAGAGTCTCTCACTTTTGAGAAATAAATCAAAATATTATTGGTTGTCTGGGACTCTTAAAATTATATCCTTCATCAAAATTGCTGGCCATGTATTTTTTTGTTGTTGTTTTTTGGGGTTTGCTTATTTGCTTACTATATATTTTTATTTTTTTGAGTTGGAGTCTCACTCTGTCACCCAGGCTGGGGTGTAGTGGCACGCTCACGGCTACCACAGCCTTGACCTTCTGGGCTCAGGTAACCCTTCCACCTCAGCCTTCCAAGTAACTGGAACTACAGGCATATGCCACCATACCCGGCTAAATTTTTGATTTATTGTAGAGTTGGGGTCTTGCCAAGTTGCCTCGGCTGGTCTCAAACCCGTGGGCTCAGGCAGTCCTCTCACTTCAGCCTCCCAAAGTGCTGGGATTACAGGTAGTAATTAAGTAGAAGGAGCCAGTTAGGACAAAAGATTTAAAGTTTATAGAAGATAAGAGTTTTGTGACTTTTCTCTACCTAATGGTAAGAACCCCCTAAAATAGTTATCCCTAAATACCATTACTGCTGCTCTTATGAGCCTTTGTAAACAAAGAGTGGAAATAGTGATGCTAATTCTTATGAATAGGCTATCATGGGATTGTATTACCAAAGAAGTAATAGGCTTTATGTTTATTGTGTTTTGTGTGGTATAATTGTTTATTTTGTTGACTGCTTTAATTACAGACTACATATTTGCACAGAAATAGCTCCTCTGAATATAGTATTCATGTAGTATTGAGTACATACTATATGTCCGCACTGTGCTAGGCACCAGGAATTATCTCCTTTAAGAAAATCAGAAGCCATTGTTTTTTAAAAAAGAATTGGCTTGGTTTTTAATTCAAGGTAAATGAAGGAATAACCTGTTGGGATCCTTGGGTAGAATAAAAAGCAAATTTTTCAAGGTAACCTATGCTGATTAAGTGTTGGTAGGTACACTTAATGACTTTCCTTTTTAGTAAACAGTGATGTTTGACAGCTTAGAGTAAGTTTCAACTGATTTTTTACTAAGATATTAGAACATTTTAGTTTGATTATTTGATATACTTGAGATTCACACTAAGACACTGGTGTTTAATTGTTAACCTACCACACTTACTCTCTATGGTACAAGAGCAAAGGTGATCCTGCAGCTTGTCTAGCTCTTGGGTCATGGAAAATAGCTCAGTGGTGAGACAGTAAAAGCACTTGAACTTGAGGACATAATTTGGGGTATGGTAGGTTAGAGGAATAGCTCAGTTTCCTGCCTGAATGTGCTATATCCAAATTTCCATTTATAAAACATTTCAGGAAAAGTCTTTTTTTCATAAAATCTACTTTTTTCTTGCTGTTTCTTAGTAGCAATCTGTATAAATTTTCCTAAAAGTGATCAGTAATAAAATTTGCATTTTTTTCAGCCTTTTCTCTAGGCTGTCACTGTGCAGAATGTGTCAGAGGCAGTGTTTTTCATATCTTTTCTTTTAATTTTTTTGAGTCATAGTCTTACTCTGTCACCCAGGCTGGAGTGCAGTGGCACGATCACGGCTCATCACACCCTTTAAGTCCTGTGCTCAAGCAATCCTCCTGTATCAGCCTCCCAAAAAGTGGCTTGGTCTACAGGTGTACACCACCTCACCTGGCTAATTTTTTTATTTTTATTTTTGTAGAGATGTGGTCGCACTATGTTGTCCAGGTTGGTCTCGAGCTCCTGGGCTCAAGCGATCCTTCCACCTTGGCCTCCCAAAATGCTGGGATTACAGGTGTGAGCCACCACACCCGGCCTCCATGCTTTTCTTTCCCCTTTTCTCTGACTATGCTTGAATTTATAAAAGCAGTTGGGGCTTATTTTTAAATGCCATGGATAAACATAACACCCATTTGGAGTACTCATTTGCATATAATGTGTTAACTCCATGATCAAGTACGGATGCCCTTTGAGTTAGAGATGAAGAGGCCTTCTGTCGTTTCAGATTCTTACATGCAAACAGTGATGGATGTTCAACTTTCTTTGTATTCATTGCTTGTTGTATAAGGGATTGTATTTTTATATCTTTTTTCCTGTGTGTCTATTTTAGCCTCTTGCAGAAGAAGCAGTTCCTAATCTCCACAGCCCACCCACCACGAGTACCTCCGCCCTGAACAGCCTGGTAGTGTCATGTGCGTCTGCTGTTGGAGTAAGAGTGGCTGCGACATACGAAGCAGGTGCCCTGTCGCTGAAGAGGGTCATGAACTTCTACAGCACAGCCGCTTGTGAGGCTGGAGCACAGGCGGGCAGTAGCATGCCAGGCCCAGAGGGCTTGAAAGATAGCAGAGAAGAGCAGGTGAGACAGGAGTCACTGCAGGGAAAGAAGAGCTCGAGCCTTGTGGACATCCGGGAGGAGGAGTCCGAGGGAGGCAGTCGCAGGCTGTCCCTGCCCGGGCTGCTGTCACAGGGTAAGGCCATAGCTGGGTGCTCCTGCCATTACACTCTATGTTGTCAAAAACCAGCTTGCCTAGTTGCAAAGCCAACACAGTCAAGTGTGGTGGTTTACTGAAATGGGGATTTTACAAGAAAGGTACATATGTTTCTGCTTTAGAAATAGCTATAGAACGTAACTTACTCTTGACGTTGCTCCTGCTTGTGAGCCTTATTATGGCTCTTATTTTATTGTTCTGGAATGTACCTGTGCCTCGTGTTTACTAACTGGGACCTGTACTCCAGACAGATGAAGTCGCAGGAGTGACTACTGGATAAATGAGGAATCACTGTACTTGACCTGAAAGAGGAGATGATTTTTTTTTAAGTTTCAATAATAGAAAACTTCATTTTCTGAAACCGTTAGCAATAAACGTTTTGGAGTATTAAGAATAGTATACAGTTGGTTCTGCATTTCTCAGTCAGTTGAGCAGTCTCAGCCATCTATGGCTTTGTGTCTCAAGTGGCCTGTGGACCAGCAGCATCTGCTTCACCTGGGATCTTGTTAGAATCAGGCACCCCAGACTGCCTCAGTCAGGGTCTGCATTCTCACTAGGTCCCTAGGTGGCTGGTGTGCCACATGCATGCCAGAGAAGCGTTAGACTAGACTGGGAGTTGGCAAACACTCTGTAAAGAGCCACGGAGAACTGTGTCATGATGGGCTGTACCATCTCTATGACAGCTGCTTAGCTGTGCCATTCTTACAGAAAAGCAGCTGTAAACAACACATACACTAATGGACAAGGTTATGTTCCAGTAAAACTTTGCTGACAGAAACAGGTGGTGGGCCCTAGTTGACTCATGGACTATAATTTACCAACTTCTGGCTTACAGGATTTTGTGCAAAGCTCAAAAGTTAGGAATTCTAGACCATTCTAAAACTTACCTTTTCTACTTGCCCTGTTTCCTACACCTGTTCTGCGTACTTACTGTACCTTCCTGTGCCACCAGGCACGTCTCTCATCCTGCCTGCCTCCTGCATTTTTCATCCACACAAATAAAACCCTGATCCCAATTAATCTGAATGTATATATACATGATGTGTAAGAAAGCCCATGAGTTCTATTAAGTCAGAAGGCGAATCTTGTGCCAGCATTTTAAATGTCCTTTAGCATTTTAAATATATAATATTTGCCATCTCTTTAAACTACAAATGTGAAATACTGATTTTTGTCATGTCATTAGATCATGTGAAATATGCAATTCAACTAATAGACTTATATCCTAAGGTTATGTTTTACTTAGTAACCTAAAGTATCTTCAGAAACATTTTACATGCACTCTTTCCCTCTCTTTTTAAAAATCCTATGGAGTACATCCTTGAGAAAACTTCAAGTGGGCTTATTTGCATTTCTGTCTGCATGCATGTGTGACATTCACCAGAAAAGCTGTTGATCTTAGGCAGTGATGATCACTTTCTTGTGGTCCCTAAGTTAATGACTGAGCAACTAAGTCTACACTTAGTGACATTTGATGATTTTCTTCGAAACTTATCCTGGCACCAAACACTACTTAGATACTGTTGTATGCAGTTGATATAACTTTGAACACTTTGTAGTTTGATGTAATTTTGAACACTTTTGAAAGATTATTTAGCTTCTCTATAAAATAATATGAAATATGCAGGCAACTACAAAAGCATTTTGGTATTTCATAATCATTTTCCCATCATAGAAATTTTTAATTTTGATATCTAAAATGAATCTTTTATTATAATTATTCATATTATATATTTGAACTTAGACTTTGGCTTAGAAAGGCTTTTTTTTTTTTTTTTTTTTTTGTGTTTGAGTCTCACTCCATCACCCTGGTTGGAGTGCAGTGGCACACTCACGGCCACCCCAGTGTTGACTTTCTGGGCGCCAGCAATTCTTCCACCTCAGCCTTCCAAGTAGCCAGAACTACAGGCGCCTGCTACCATGCCCGGCTAATTTTTTGATTTATTGTAGAGACGAGGTCTCACCAAGTTGCCTAGACTAGTCTCGAACCCGCGGGCTCAGGGAGTTCATTTGCCTTGGCCTCCTCCCAAAGTGCTGGTATTACAGGCTGAGCCACTGAGCCCGGCCTTTTTTTTTAAGAAATTGGGTTTCATTATGTTGCTCAGGCTGGAGTGTTGTGCTATTCACAGTCACGATCATAGTGCACTATAGCCTCAAATTCCTGGGCTCAAGTAATCCTCCCATCTCAACTTCTCCAGTAGTGCCTGGCTCTTAATTTTTGCTTTGAAATGGGAAAAATATTTGTCAGCTTTCGTGTAGTATTTTGTTCAGCGTATTCTTTAGAGTACCAATTCTATAGGTTATCACTAGATGTTATACACAAAGGGATTCTGTGGCTAAATGTTGGAAGTGGGGCTGGATTAAACATATTTAAACAAGGCTTTTAACTGCAGGACTCTTCAGTACCTTCCTAGGGCTAATGTATGTGTGAATCTCTGCAGGGGAGGTAGTGGGAGGATAGAATGTCCTGGGGAGCGTTTGCCAATCTCATTTGACTGTGAAAACCCTTTTCTGCAAAGAACCTATAGAATGTGCTTCAAAAATACTGTACCTCATTGAGCAGTGGCTCACACCTGTAATCCCAGCACTTTGGGAGGTAGAGGTGGGAGGATTGCTTGAGCCCAGGAGTTCAAGTCCAGCCTGAGTAACATAGCAAGACCTTGTCTCCACAAAAAATTCAAAATCTTAGCCAGGTGTGGTAGCACATGCCTGTAGTCCTAGACTCAGGAGGCTGAGGATCACCTGAACCCAGGAGGTTGAGGCTGCTGTGAGCTATGATCGTGCCACTACACTCCAGCCTGGGTGACAGAATGAGACCCTGATTAAAAAAAAAAAAAAAATACCATGGATAGTGCATTTCTTTGAGAATCTTAAGTTTGTCAAAATGGTATCCTACCTCCCAGTCCCCACACCTTTACCTTGTCTCTGGCTGGTTTTCAGTTTCCCCCAGGCTCTTAAGGAAGGCTGCACGGGTAAAAACGAGGACTGTGGTGCTGACCCCCACATACAGCGGAGAAGCAGATGCTCTCCTGCCGTCTCTAAGGACAGAGGTGTGGACCTGGGGGAAAGGGAAGGAAGGGCAGCTGGGCCACGGTGACGTCCTGCCAAGGTAAGCGCTCCCGGCACTTCTGGAAGGATCTGGATCTCTGAAACTCACCTTCTTTCTAGAGGAAGCCTGGTCTTTTCCAGCTTCAGCAGTTGCACACCATTAACCAGAACAGGCTGCCTCCTGGGTTTTGGGTTTGTTAACAGTGAAGGCCCGAAGCACCCACAGTGTCCCTTTCCATGTATTGGATGCAAATTCATCTTGGAGCCCAGCAAAGGGTGCCAGGGATAAGGGACATTTCACTGGAACACTGGAACCATTCACATTTTTCACTTGTGAAAAAGAACCAGCAGTTTTCTTTATCTAGATGTCTCTCTGCCACTGCTCAAATAACTACAACTCAACATTACACTGTGTCTGTTCATGTACATCGAGAAAAAACTGGCATTTTCTTTAATAGGAACTCTTCTGATATTAACAAGTTTTGGTATTGGGAGGTTTGTAGTGTGTAAATGGAATGATTGTCTGAAGTAGTAAGTTAAATGTCTTCATTCCTAGCAGAGTAGAGGCAACTGTGGAATTAAATGACTTATCTCTGCATGGACTGTGTTTCATCGGTCCTAAGTATACTCTGCTATAATGAGTTATTTGTAGTTTTGTAATTCTTAACAGATTCTGAATTTTGGGGGTTTATTAGTGATTAATAGAAAATAAGTTGAAATCTTCTGAAAATTCTTTATACTATTTAGGAGTAAATTGAACATATATCTGTTATTTTTATTTTAATGTTTTCTTTTAAAATACTTAATTTTACATGAAGGCACTTCCTCTATAATTTAAGAAGGGCCATGATTCTTGCTGAGAATACTTTGACCTTGTGCGTGTGTATGTGTGTATGTATTTTTCTTTAAGGCTTCAACCGTTGTGTGTGAAGTGTCTGGATGGTAAAGAAGTAATCCGTCTGGAGGCGGGTGGTTCCCATTCTCTTGCACTTACTGCGAAATCTCAGGTAGGAGGCAAACTCTGCAGTGCTGATTTTGCTTTCATGGAGGCCAGCATGACAAGACTGTGAGCCCTCTCGTACTGAGTATCTGCTGTATGTCAGGCCATAACACCTTATCTCACTTTAGCTTTCCAGTGTTTTACATGGGGTTATTTCCATCTTACAGATGAGAGAAGTAGGGCAAGGAAGATTATGTAACTTATCTAAAGATACACACTCAATAGCAGAGCTTGGATTTAAAGACTGGTCTGTCTGATTTAGGAGCTTTCTATAGCGTGCTATCATCTAAAAACAGAATCCAACATTTTCCAGGGTATTGGTGAATTGTTGTTCGTTCTTTGGTGAAGAAACCCATAGTAAGACATTAAGAAAACAAACCAAAAAAAAAAATTTTTTTTTAAATTGTGAAACCTAAAAGTGAATGCTAGCATTACTAAAAACCATGCCCACATATACATAAACCCACCTAAGAAGCTAAGTTTTTAAAGTTATTCTTAAATATATTATAGATAATGATTCTTCATCAATCCCTTTATATTTTTAAGAAGCCAATAAAGGATTCTAAACCTTTTAAATGTTTGACCTTATTTCAAATTTTCATATACTAAGCCAAAAAACTAACATAATGTATATAAATATTAACATTAGGAAGAATTGATTGTTATTAACATGATGAATTATTCAAAAGACTTAACAGTGAGATATTTGAAGGATTACCAGTAACGAAGTGAACAAAAATTGCAGGCTTTATTGAGTATATAAAATAAAAAGAAGACCTTATTTTGGGGAGGGAATAGTTCACAATCACAGCAAAAGTATTCAGGAAATAGGAGTCATCTCTATAGGAAATGTATAGATCCCATGTGGCACAAACTCTATAACTCTTCTAAAAGATCATTTAAAAAAAAAAACAAAATAAAGGGAGAGATTTTCTTTTTAATTACTTATTTTTTTTTGAGTCAAGGTCTTGCTCTGTTACCCAGGCTGGAGTGCAGTGGCACGATCAGGGCTCACTGCAGCCTTGACCATCCTTCTATCTCAGCCTCCCAAGTAGCTGGGACTACAGGTGCAAGCCACCATGCCTGGCTAATTTTTCATTTTTTGTAGAAATGAGGTCTCTCTGTGTTGCCTAAGCTGGTCTCCAATTTCTGGGCTCAAGCAATCCTCCTACCTTGGCCTCCCAAAGTGCTGGGATTACAGGCATGAGCCACTGCCTGCCAAGATTTTATTTTTTAGATGAGAAGTGTCGGTGTTGCAAAAATGTCACTTCTCTCTAAATCAGCACAGTGTAAATTCAGTGTAGTTCCCAAAATATTCCAATATAATATTTACAATTTGATAAAATGATTCCACAATTATTCCAGAAGAATATGTGAACCAGTGAAATTCTAAAAAAGAACAGAAAGGAAGAGCAAGATTTACCCTTATAAACTGTATTGTAAAACTACAGATGGACCAAGGGAACAGAAATATGCCTATAGACTAAAAATAGGCCCAAGTATAAGAGAATTTAGGATATGATAAAAGTGAGTATTTCAGTTCAATTGGGGAAACAAGACAAAGTATCCAGTAAATGTTATTGAAATCACTGGTCTATTTGCAGAAGAAAACTAAAGTAACTAAGCATATTCTAATTCTGGAGGTATTCATGATGTAGTCAAAACATAGAAGCTTACATGTATAAGAGCAAATTTAGCTCTTATTTTTTTCAGTAATCTGATTTTTTCCAGTAATCTTTGGAGTAGGAAAGGACATAACATCAAAACTAGAAGTAAGAAAGTACAGATATGTTTGTCAGCACAATAATTCAACATTCCTGAATAGTAAAACAGCAACAACAACAGAACCGTAAACAAAATGAAGACACATAACAAACTGGGAACAAATATTTGCAACATAAATGATGAAGTGTTGCCATTTATATTCCCACTCACAAAAGAAAAAAAGTGACTAACATAAGTAAAAAGATGATTAGTAAACAAATTTAAATTAAAACAACAGTAAAAGATTTTCCTTACCTATCAGCTTAGCAAGGATTGCATCTAACACTGAATGTTGGTTAGGATGTAGGGAAATGTATGTGCAGTGCTGGCTAGATGTCAGCTGGACCTTGCTGGTAGACAGTTTGTCAGTATGTATCAGAGTCAGGAGTGCATGTTCATTGATCCAGAGTTCTTTGCCTAGGAATGTATCCTAAGGAAATAAACACACATGGATTTTTAATGTCATATTTTTAATATTAAAGAATTGGAAAATACTTAATTCAGTAAGTACCTGATTATAGTATATGCATAGTAGAGTTCTGTGTAGTTATTAAAAATGATGTAGGCTGGGCTGGGTGGCTCAGCCTGTAATTCCAGCATTTTGGGAGGCCGAGGCGAGTGGATTGCCTGAGCCTGCAGGTTCGAGACCAGCTCAGGCAACTTGACGAAACCTCGTCTCTACAATTAAAAAAAAAAGTTAGCCTGGCGTGGTAGCACGCACCTGTAGTTCTGGCTACTTGAAAGGCTGAGGTCGGCTGGGCTCGGTGGCTCAGCCTGTAATCCCATGCTTTGGGAGGCCAAGGTGAGTGAATTGCCTGTGCCCACAGGTTCAAGACCTGCCTGGGCAACTTGGTGAGACCTCATCTCTACAATAAATCAAAAAAACTAGCCAGGCGTGGTAGCGTGCACCTGTAGTTCTGACTACTTGGAAGGCTGAGGCAGAAGGATCGCTGGAGCCCAGCAAGTCGAGGCTGCAGTGACCGGGAACGGCCACTGCACTCCAGTCTGGGTGACAGAGTGAGACTCCAACTCAAAAAAAACCCGAAAGGCTGAGGCGGAAGGATCACTGGAGCCCAGCAGGTTGATGCTGGGGTGGCCGTGAGTATGCCACTGCACTCCAGCCTGGTGACAGAGACTCTAACTCAAAAAAAAGAGAGATATAGCTCTATGTTTGTTGATATACAAACATGGCAGTTCATAGCATTAAGTACAAAAAAATCAGGTTACAAAACAATATCTGTAGTATGGTCCTATTTTACGCTTTATATTTTATACAGTCTATCTAGTAGACATTAAAATTTCTGGAAGGATATATGTTCCCAAAACAAAATAGTTGTTATCCTAAGTGGTGATGGATTCATCTGTGATTTTTTTACCTCCTTTTTTTTGTTTGTACTGTTACAGTCTTGTACAATGACCATGAATTACTTTTATAATCAGAATAAACACACGTTTGTGTTAAACATAGTCATTGTAATCTAGTTTATTTTGTCTGTAGTGGAGCATAGGTTCTTGCATTTCTCCTACAATGACTCTTCATGTATGAGTGTCCAGCCGAGGCAGGAGGATCACTGGAGTCCAAATAAGAATCATAGTACCCTTATCTACAGAGCAAGAAATCATCACTTTTTAAAAAAATAATACTTACCTTTAGTTTTGCATCACCTTTTCTCTAAGAGGCAGCATAAGTAACTTATATGTAATTATTGGCTTATAAATATTAATTATTATAAAGATTCAGAGTTGATATACAAGACCAGATTCACAACTCATACCTATTTTCCTATGATTTTTTGATAGGTTTACTCATGGGGGAACAATACCTTTGGTCAACTTGGGCATTCCGATTTTCCAGCAACGGTTCCTCGTCTTGCAAAGGTACTTCTGTGAATGTGATGGCAATTTATTCCAGAATTCTATGCTATAACACTTTATATTTTTCCATTTGTTGTTTTAAAAAATTAGAAGAATTGGGCCAGGCATGGTGGTTCCAGTCTGTAATCCTAGAACTTTGGGAGGCCAAAGCAAAAGGATCGCTTGAGCTCAGGAGTTTGAGAACGGCCTGGGCAATGTAGTGAGACCTTGCTTCTACAAAAAAATTGAAAAATTAGCCAGGTATGGTGGTACTCTTTTATAGTCCCACCTACTCAGGAGACGAGGCAAGAGGAGCCCAGGAGTTTAAGGCTAAAGTGAGCCGTTATCATACCACTGCACTCCAGCCTGGGAGACATAGTGAGACCTGGACTCAAAAAAAGAAAAAAAAAATTGGGGAATTATATATTTATAAACTAAATTAGTTTTGATTTTTTTTAAAGAGGGTCTTACTCTGTCACCAAGGCTGGAGTGCAGTGGTGCAATCATAGCTCAATGTAGCCTTGAATTCCTGGGCTCAAGTGACCCTCCTGCCTCAGCCTCCTGAGTAGCTGGGACTACAGTTATGTACCACTGTATTTAATTTTTTTAATTTTTGTGGACATAGGGTCTTACTATGCTGCCTAGCTGGTCTCAAACTCTTGGCCTCAAGTGATCCTCCCACTTCGGCCTCGCAAAGTGTTGGCATTACAGGTGTGAGCCACTGTGCCCAGCCTATTTTGATATTCTTTAAAAATTTTTTTTACTAAACATGAAGCCACTTGTTTCAAACTAAATGTTCTCTTTTATGTATTAGTTTGTATTAGCTTTAGTTTTGCATCACCTTTTCTCTAACAGGCAGCATAAGTAATTTATATATAATTATTGGCTTATAAATATTAACTCAACTCAACTGTTTGTTGAATATTCATAGTTTTTTTTTTTTTTAAGTAGAAAATGAAAAGGTGATTTCTTTTAAAACTTGCTTCCAGGACTGTGATGTTTTCTGAGCTTTACCATTTGGTGAATGTCTACTCTTTGATTTTTCAGTTGAGTTTGACTTTTACATAACATTATTTGATGGTGTAATGTTTGTGTGTGTGTTTTTTAGTAACATGCACAGTAGTAAAAACCTTTTTGTAAGTCTTCTCATTTTCTGTAGTGAAGCTAGAGTATAGATGATTTTTTCACTATTGGATGAATTGGTTTTCATATATGTAATGCCATGGAGAGATTGGTGGCTTCTAGTCCCTTGGATGTAATTTTGGAGCAGTGTTTCTCAACCCCATTTTCTCCTCCAGTACCCTGAGGAGATGCCAAATCCTTATCAGTAGTATTGACTCCTTAGACAGGGGTTTGGCTTGTCGGTGGAGGTGGGGGAGTGCATGCGGCCATCACAGAGCAAAATGTGGGGCTCTGCCCTGTGGCTTGACTCTGTTCTCCCCAGCCTCAGACATGCTCCCTCTGGATTAATAGAGACTAAAAAACATGGCACCTCCACTTCAGGAACGTGGTTTGAATGCAAGAAGCAGTTAATATTCCAGTAATTCACATATGCAGTGTGCACTGTACATGTATCCATCAGTATCTAAGGCTTTCACATGCTGCCTGTTCTTTCAGTGAACTTGATTTTACTAGAAAGAAATGACTTAACAAAACCTTAGGGGATAGTTATTACTTCTAGCTCCAATTTTAAATATTTTCATTATAAAACATTTTGGTAGTAAGCTATTTAGTTTCTGATATTTTATTACAAGGATATAGCAAATCATTGTTCCTTGTTTTTTGTTTATTTGAATAAATTAGAAAATGCACTTGTCCATACTAAGGAGAGTTTTGTAGTGTAGCTGAAGACCCTGGAAATCAGACTTTTTACCCTTTTAGAGTCAGACAAGAGAGAATAGTTTGTTTTAGGATTCTAGTTTTATACCTCTTTAACTGTACATACAAAAATTACAGCATTAGGATCTTGGTTTTTTATTTGGGGAAGAGCAAGGAAAAATCTTTTGAAGTCATTCTATTTAGTCTGTGAGATTTAAAAGTCGAAGTAAAATGAAATTTGAATTAGTTTTAACTAGAGACCAGGAGGAAGACTCTTTCCTTCTGCAGAAATTTTAATGTATCCTTTGTAAAATGAACAGGAAGTCAGTTTTTGAGAAGATGGTGTCATGCCAGAAGAAGATAGTTATAAAGTAATAGAGAGACACATACACACTCACGCAGTCACTTGTGATTTGGAGCCTATCTGGATCTAACTGATTAGGGTTTTTTTTGTTGTTTATCAGCCCAGGAGTCATCACTGAAACTGGACACAAAGGAGCTAACAGATTAGGGGTTTTGTTTTATTTTGTTTTTGAGTCAAGATCTCTCTATTGCCATGCTGGAGTACAGTGGCGTGATCACAGCTCACCACAGCCTTAAACTTCTGGGCTCAGGTGATCCTCCTGCCTCAGCCTCCTGAGTAGCTGGGACTACAGGTACATGCTACCATGCCTGGCTAATTTTTAAATTTTTTTGGTAGCAACCTTCTAGGCTCAAGCAATCCTGCCTCAGCCTCCCAAAGTGCTAGGATTATGGGATGTAAGTCACCATGCCTGGCCAGTTTTTGTTCTTTGAGACAAAGTCTCACTCTGTTGCCCAGCTGGAGTATGGTGGTGTGTTCACGGCTCACTGCAACCCCAAACTCCTGGGCTCAGGTGATCCTCCCACCTCAGCCTTCCATAGTACTGGGACTACAGGTATGAGCCACCATGCCCAGCTAAATTAGGATTTTTTTGTTTTTGTTTTTGTTTTGCTTTTTAAAAAGACTAGGAGTCAAGGCTAAAGCTGGGTCTGGAGGTTGGGGTATAGTCTTATCACATACACAAAACAGACAAAAGAGGAAGTACTTTATTTGAAGGATGCAGGTGGGTCCCCTTAGCACTGGCACCTGCCTTACCGTGATGGCTTCTGAATCACCGTGTGGAAACCTAAGGTTTGAAAATCCCTGATTTAAATCAAGGGTTTTCAGACTTTGGCATACATCAGAATCTCCTGGAGGGCTTGTTAAAACAGTGCTGGCTCCCACCCTCGTAGCTCTGCAGCCTGAGAGCTCGTGTTTGTGTCCCGGGTGACAGCTGCTGCTGCTGGGACCACTCTGTGAGAATCCCTGGTCTAGGGGCTCCACGTAGATAAGCTTCTAGGGGGTCCTGCCTGGTTCAGCATTCCAGGAATTGATTCAGTAAAGTCACATCTGAGAGATAGTTTTTGAAGTGGGAAAATGGAATTTTAACGCCCCAGGGTTTAGTTGGCCTAATGGAATTTAGACTGATTAGATTGTTTTCTTTTTACCTTGATCGTTGTGCATACAACCAAATGTGGATGGTCATAAGTATGTTATAGTTTATCGCTTTAGAGTAGGGCTCTAGAAGTTTCTGGATCTCTTCATTGTAATATAGTCTAACTCCTTGCAGACTTCCAAAAATAACAATAAAACATTAGATCTGTGATTTTTTCCTTCTTAAATTCCAGTTTTTCAGATTTTTGTAAAAATAATTCAGTTATAAATTTAAAAACTGAACAAGAGATTCCTTCTTACTCCTGTCTTGTTCTGCATTTGATTGGACACATTGCTGGGTGAGTTTTGCTCTCTTAGACACAACTGGCTGTACCATACCTGTTCAGGCAGCCTCACATTTCAGTTTCTGTGGACCTGAAGTCCCCTTTGGTCACCTTCATCTTGGACAGACAGTATCTTTCTGTCATTGTAGATAAGCAGTGAGAATGGAGTCTGGAGTATGGCTGCCGGCCAGGATTATTCCCTGTTTCTAGTGGATACCGAGGACTTCCAGCCCGGCTTATACTACAGTGGCTGCCAGGACCCTGCAGAAGGTGACAGCCTTCCAGAGAATCCCAGTGGCACTAAGACACCAGTACTTCTCTCCTGTAGTAAGGTGAACAGGAATTGGATGCTAAGGCCTGCATTCTATTACATGAGAAGCCTTTTGTTTTTGTTTTTGCTTGTATGTCTATTATTATCTCCAACTACCTTATTTAAAACTGCAGACCCCTTCCAGCCCTCCTTCCCTCCTTATCTCCTTTTCCTTCCTTACTCTCTCCATCATGCCTGTCACCATCTACTGCACTCTGTAATTGAAATATTTTATCTGTTATCTGTTCTCTTTACTAAAATGTCAGATTCATGAGGGATTTTAGGTTCATTCGCTGCCATTGCCGTCATGCACACACTTTGTAAATACTTGTTGAGTCAACTCCCTCCTGTAGAAATATTGGCAAGTTCATTTTCCAGTGAAATGTCCTGACTGGAAAATGGAGGTGAATTCAAACAGAAAAAGAGTATATGAATTTCTAACTGTAAGTGGGAAGTAAAAATGCAGGGGCCTGAGATATGCTCATGGCAGACTCCAAACACCTGACAACAGGGCGTAGTAGCTCACGCCTATAATCCCAGCACTTTGGGAGGTCGAGGTGAGAGGATTGCCTGAGCCCACAGGTTTAAGACCAGCCTGGGCAACTTGGTGAGACCTCGTCTCTACAATAAATCAAAAAATTAGCAGGGCATGGTGGTGCACTGCCTGTAGTTCCAGCTACTTGGAAGGCTGAGGTGGAAGGATCGCCTGAGCCCAGCAGGTCAAGGCTGCGGTGCCATGAGCGTGCCACTGCACTCCAGCCTGGGTGACAGAGTGAGACTCCAACTCAAAAAAAAAAAAAAAAAAGAAAGAAAAAAGACCTGACAGACCACCAGCAGTACTCTGTGTCCCACCACGTCACTGTTCCTCTTAGCTTTTCATTTAATTTTCTACTGTTTAACTCCTTACTTTCTTTTGATCTGCTTTCCTACTTCTCTTTCACACACTTAAACCACTGGCCTGTTTCTGGTTCTCTTTTCCCCCATAAAGTAACTTGCATCCTCAAAGTGACATGCTGCAGGAAAGTTAACCTTTAACACTAGTACATTCTGGATTTCTTATTCCTATTGAGTAGTATGTCCTGTGAGCGGTTTTTTAAGTCTTTGCATTTGTTTTTCTGGCTAGTAGATTATGAACATATGGGGATGAGATCTTTCTTGCTAAAGGCAACATTGACCAAGATTTGGCAGCTCTTGACCTGTGTGTAGCCTATAGTTTTATAGTAGCCTATAGTAGCCTGCTGATGGACTCTCCACATGCCCCCTGGAGGGTTCCACAGGCTAGATGAGAGACAAAATAGGATGATGAAGGGATGAAGGTCTGGTGTGTGTTTTTGCTTACCATGGAATATTACCAGTCCACTGGGTCTGCAGCTTGCCTCATTCAATAGTGTTTGGGGTAAATTACAAAAGTCCCTTTTACAGAAAGTCCCTTTACATTGTACTTTTTTTTTTGAGTTGGAGTCTTATTCTGTCACCCAGACTGGCCATGAGCATGCCACTGCAGCCTTGATCTGCTGGGCTCAGGTGATTCTTCTACCTCAGCCTTCTAAGTAGCTGGAACCACAGGCACACACCACCACACCCAGCTAATTTTTTCTGTTTATTGTAGAGATGAGGTCTTGCCAAGTTGCCCGGACTGGTCTCGATCCCCTGGACTCAGTCCTCTTGCCTCTACCTCCCAAGGTGCTAGGCTTACAGGCATTAGCCACCACACCTGGCTTACATGGCACTTTTAAGAGGCAAGTTAACTCCTAGACTCTTGATATTTTGACATACCACATAGAGATCCTCTCTGCTCTCATTATTCTTATTTCATGCAAAAGGGAGTCCTGAAACTTGTATCTCTATCATTTAGATCTTGATATATACCCAGGGATTTTATGTTTCCAAACACTTGCAATGTGAAATAAAAGTATCTTGGAGAAAGTAGATATGTACAGTTATTTATAGATCCAAATATACATATATGACAGTGGCATACTGGCAAAACAGCTCTTAGCACACACACTTAAACACACACACAAAATCCCTGGTCTGTGGTGTTTGCAAATTTTCACAATGGCCAATTTCAGCCTACAAATGTTTTAACTACCTGCTTATAAATTTTCTGAATATTTAACAGATGGTTCTTGTCAGCTGATATGAACCAGCTTCAGCATACCAGATTGCTACTACTAAGTCAGATTTTATCTTCAATCTTTTTATTTTCCCCTGTTTCAGCTTGGATATATAAGTAGAGTGACAGCAGGAAAAGATAGCTATCTAGCCTTGGTGGATAAAAACATTATGGGGTATATCGCCAGTCTCCATGAGTTGGCTACAACGGAAAGACGGTTCTATTCAAAACTAAGTGACATCAAATCTCAGATTCTCAGGCCTCTCCTCAGTTTAGGTAAGTTGAACCCCCCCTCCCCACCCCAAATCATTAGGGCTTTGCTTTCTCTCTTCTTCCTCCATCACAAATAAAGAAAACCTTTCAGGTTATGATTTCCCTCTTTCCCTTCATTCTCCTTTTTTTGTACACAGGCATTCAGCACAGTCAACAACTCACAAGCTGTTTCCAGTTTGTCAATATCCCAGCTGCCCCTGCCCTGCCTACCACTCCCAGAGCCCCTTGTACTTATGAAAATAGAAGATGGAACTCTTACAATACCCATGGCAGAGAAACAGAAACAGCTTTGGGAAAGCTGACCCTCAAAGCTGGACTTCCAGACAGTGCTTCTAGCCCCGTTAGCTCACAAGATCCTCCACTACCCTACCTGAATTTTTCATTGTCTTTGTTATAGTTCTTAGAATTATATCAAGTCGAGAGTTACAGGGAGTCTCTTAAAGTTGTGGCGAACTGTAGAAGTGTTAAAGATCTTGTCCCACAGCACAAATTCTTGACTCTGCTTCTTCTCTTAGCTTTATTCCACTGTGGAGAGGGACCAGAAGTAAGGAGTAGTTTAGGGGCCTGGGTACAGTCTTCTTAGATGGGATGCCACCGTCCAGACAGGTGGATGCCTGGGGGCGCCAGGAGGTCAGAGAGGAGTGCAGGTTGGAGTCGAGGCTGCTGAAGATATACTTCCTTATTTCAGAATGTCTTCTAAGCTTGGTCCAGCACTCAAATGGGTTCTTTCTCTCTCCTGCACTCCTCAGCTCCCCGTATGGAACCAGAATTCAGGCTACTGCTCTAGTAGAGTAGAGCACATTGAGGACATTGCCTTGTGTGGCTCAGACCATTGTTTCAAATGGAAAAACATATTTTCCGAGCTGGGGACTGTGTGCATTTTGTCTTTGTTTTTAATATGTTCTGCTTTTTTAAGTGATGCAGAGTCCCTGTTCTATAACTTCCCTCCTCTGGGTGGTCTCAACTCGTCAGGGCTTTGGCAAGGGAAAGGAAGCAATCCAAGCTGGAGGCTTCCTGGATTACTGTGAAAGGAAAGTTAAATCTACCTTTTACCTGTCCTGGCTCCTGATTTGTGTGTTGGTCTTTCCTGGTCTAATTGTCAGCCTAATTGCTTGGAAAAGTCCTAGAAATGAGGAACTTTAGACTAGCAAATTGTCTCCTGACTCTTTGGGCAGTCTAAGTTTTGTATTGCCATCTCTGCACTGAAGGGTTGGACTTGTAAGAGGCAAGCAGAGCAGGAATCAGTACAAAAAATGGAAAATGTTAACAAAAATAGAACTAATGAAGTGGGTTTAATTCCTTCTGTCACTCATCAGTTGTGTGAAGTTAGATAAATCACTTTCCTTCTCTTCAGATTCCTTATCTTCAAAAGGAAAGGAGAGGTGAATTGGGCCAGTAGTTCTCAGATGTGGCTGATCTTCAAAATCACCTGGAAAGCCTTAAAACACACACACACACACACACACACACACACACACACACACACACACACACACACACACACACACACAGTCTCCTGGGATCTCAACACACACACACACACACACAGTCTCCTGGGATCTCAATACCAGAACTACTGGGTCAGAATCTATAAGGTTTCTGAGAATGTGTTTTTACCAAGTTCTTGAAATGATGACTGTGATCTCAGACGTTGCTGTAACACTAATTATTTGGCTCCTTAGTTGAGAGAACATGTCAACATGTTACAAATCCTTAGAGAAGGAGAGTTCATAATCTTGATCATATGATGATGATTATCATATGTTCAGTCTTCAGGTTATGTTCTCATCATTTTTGTTACAGAAAATTTGGGTACCACGGCCACAGTCCAGCTGCTGCAGGAGGTGGCAAGCCGGTTTAGCAAGCTATGTTACCTGATTGGCCAGCACGGAGCCTCCCTGGGCAGCTTCCTTCAGGGGATCAAGGAGGCCAGGAGCCTGGTCATCCTGAAGCATGCGAGTCTCTTCTTGGATAGTTATACAGAGCAAGTATCCAGTCCCGTGTCATGTTCAGTCTCTGCAGGGTTTTTCTGCCAAGGAGAACAGCTCCTTAATCAGAAGAGACTAGATTAGGGAGAGTGATATAAGGTAATAGAAATTGCAAAGCAGTATTTTAATCTTAAGCCAACTATAGTTCTTCATTGCTAAAATTTAGTTTTCTCTAAAGGAAAAAAGAGGCTTAAAATAATGAATTCTCATGTTTCCTTCTATAGTCTAGCAGAGTGATGGATAATGTACTTAATTTACATAAAATATACTTTAATAAATCTGGTTCTTTAGAAAAACAATTTTGTTTGCTTAAATAAATTGTAACTAAACAGATTATTTGAAGACCAAGTGCTGATTATAAATATAGAGCTGTTTCAATGTCTGCTGTTGTGTAATGGAGGATTTAAAAGGTCTAACTACCTTTAACATAAAAACTTTTTCTTAATAAAATCTAGAATAGTTATCCAAGTTTCTTTACATGTTTTTTTATGTGAAATATCCCAAGTGTATTTAAAAATATAACTTAAAATATTACTCACTTTTTTTTAAACTTGTGTTTTGATGTGATGAGGTGAGGCATGATGTATTATTTTAAGGCATATCAGGCTGTGCTTTTGATCTGAAGTATGTATAGGTTTTATTCTTTACACACGTATTTCATCCATTCAACCAACACTGGAGCTCTGAGGTCACAGCAGCCAAAGTGTGAGGCCTGGAAAGCTCTGACTTACAGGGGGTCCATGTTCTGTTGGTGTTTCATTTTGTTTATTTATGACATAAATAACATTTCTGGAGAATTAAAAAGTGTGTGAATAAAGATAACCTAAAGTCACCCATAATCCTGCCACCAGAAATGACCTGCTTATCATGTTAGTGTATTTCCTTTCTTATGCATATATGTACAGACAGATGTACGCTGTTTTAATTCAAAGCAGAATTTAATATATTTATAGCTGTTGTATGAGAGAAAATATCCTGGTTTGAGTCTTTTAACTCATCATCTTTCAGACATGAAAAATAAAAATTATAGAACTTGATACTAATTTACTTATTTAAAACTAGAGTTTGCTGTTTGTGTAAAAATTTCAGCCTTTACTGGTATAGTTTTCCTTTTCTGACTTGTATTCACATCATAATACCTGAATTTCATTTATTTTTCTTCTCTGATACTTCAGGCCTTATGCTCGAAAATGCTTTTGTTTTGATACCTTGGGCTATTTTTTTTAACATAATATTTTCTTCCTATAGATGTCAAGTAAAATATCTGAGTTTATATATGGATTTTTAAATTTATTTTTAATTGTGGTAAAATGCACATCACATAAAATTTACCATTGTAACCATTTTTAAGTGCACGGTACCATGGGCTATTTTTGGTAGGAGTGCTCTTCTCTCTCAAGTCAGCTGATTTTATCTGCCAGCCCAGGAGTATGGGAGAAGCATCCGTGGCTCAGAGCAGTGTATCTAGACTTGCGTCCTAGCACCATGTCAGTATTTAGCCCACATTGTATAGCACTGCCTCACTTGAGTACGTTCACATGTCTCCTTGCCTTCACTGCTGTTCATCCTGAAGACTTAACTAGGAAGCCTGAAGTGAACATTAGAGAACATTTTCATAAAAAATTCACCCATTTTAATCGTATTTTCTCAAGCTTGTTAATTGACTTACCAAGTTGATTCTCGCACTTTCTGTACAGCTTCAGGTGTTTTTAAAATACCCTTTTATATTACCATCTCTACTAAGCTGGCATCCTCCCACTTATTGTGATTCCCATACAGCCTGCCCTACACAAGTGAATGTCATAAAGCCTCTGAAACTCGTTGGTGAGATGCCAAGAAGTATTTGTTTTAGGTCCTTGTTTGAAAACTCTTAATAGCTAATTTACATGTTAATACTAATGTATATGTTTCTTTTCCACTCAAGGTATTGCACATCTATTACAAATTTCCTGGTTATGGGAGGATTCCAGCTTCTTGCTAAGCCTGCCATGTAAGCAAATACATACCTTCCAATTCTTTCTAACAGCCAAAGATCATGCTTTATAGTGTTCTGTGTTTTTGAGTGCCCAGGGAAAGCTTTAACCTGGACATTTTACCGAACAAATAAAAATGTAGACTTTCGCTAACTCTTGTAAAGGACAGGTATCATTCGCCCCTGATTATCATTAGAAGTAGTGTGGTATTGAAAAAGCAGTGAATGAAAAGTAGCACGCTGTGGGTCCTTCTTTAGTGCTATTGCTTATTATCCCTGAGACTTTGGACAACTCTCTTCACCTCAGGAAGCCTCATTTTTTTATTCATCTGAAAAATAAGAATATTTTCTCCTCTGTTGCTGAGGAACAAATAAGTATGTGCTGGGAAAGTATAAAGCGTTTGCACAAATATAAAGTAGAGGTAAATTTGCATTTAACTTCTGGGTAAATAATATAAAAGCCCCTTACACAAGGCAGAATTCACAACTTTGAAGTTTCTCAACAAGTGTTGACCTAGCAACAAAGTCAGGTTTTTAAAAATTCTATATTTTAATAGAAATATTTTAAATTTGTACTCACCACTCAGATTTAACAGATGCTAGTGTTTTGCCATGTTTTGTTTTGAGCCCTTATTCTAATAAAAGGAATACTAACATCCTGACCTCATTTCTGGTTTTAAAAGAATACTTTTAGTGTCTTACCATTAAAGATGATGACCTTAGGTTTCTGTTAGAAATATAATTTATAGGATTAAAATGCTCCTATTCCTAAAAGTTGGAGAGGAGTTGGTTTTTGTAATGTTAAATCTACTTGAGTGTCCAAAGTAAATTCAATGACCTTTATGCATTAGTTTTTTGTTTTTGTTTTTTTTTTTGAGTTGGAGTCTCACTCTATCGCCCAGACTGGAGTGCAGTGGCCGCTCCCGGCCACCGCAGCCTCGACCCACTGGGCTCCAGCGATCCTTCCGCCTCAGCCTTCCAAGTAGCTGGAACTACAGGCGCGCGCTACCGCGCCTGGCTAATTTTTTGATTTATTGTAGAGATGAGGTCTCGCTTGCCCAGGCGGGTCTCGAACCCGTGGGCTCAGGCAATCCACTCATCTCAGCCTCCCAAAGGCGCAGGATTACAGGCTGAGCCACCAAGCCCGGCTGTGCATTAGTTTTTTAATACATTGCTGGAATCAATTTGCTAATACAGTTGTCCTTCGGTATCCCTGGGGATTGGCACCAACCAGGACCTCCTGAGGATACCAGAATCCTAGGATGCTCAAGTCCCTGACATAAAAGGGCATGTTTGCACTTAACCTATACACGTCCTCCCATATGCTTTACATCATCTCTAGATTACTTATAATACCTAATTAAGCATATGTGTTGGATAAATAGTTGTTCTACTATTGTCTAGTGAATAATGACGAGAAAGTCTATACATGTTCAGTACAGGAACAATTTTTTTCTTAAACATTTTTGATCCAAGGTTAGGTGAAGCCACAGATTTGGAACCCACAGATATGAAGGAGTTTTCTCTCCTTTTCTATTTTCTGGAATAGTTTGTATGAGATAGGAATCATTTGTACTTTTAAGATTTGGTAGACTTCATCTGTAAAAATATATCCTTCATGGGGGTATTTGCTGTAGGGTGTTTTTTTTTTTTTGAGTAGGAGTCTCACTCTGTCACCCAGACTAGAGTGCAGTGGCCGCTTCTGGCCACCGCAGCCTCGACCTGCTGGGGCTCCGGCGATCTTTCCGCCTCAGCCTTCCAAGTAGCTGGAGTTACAGGCGCGCGCTACCATGCCTGGCTAATTTTTTGATTTATTGTAGAGATGAGGTCTCACCAAGTTGCCCAGGCGGGTCTCGAACCCGCGGGCTCAGGCAATCCACTCATCTCAGCCTCCCCAGGTGCGGGATTACAGGCTGAGCCACCGAGCCCGGCTGCTGTAGGGTGTTTTTAAACTACTGATTTAGTTCATTGGATAGGTCTACTCAGGTCTTTATTTCTTCTTATGACTTTTGTTATTTAAATTTATCTGTAAAATTATTCATTGCATCCTTGTTTTTAAATTTATTGATGTAATGTGCTAGCATCTTTAAGACGTTTTCACCTCTGTAATAACTGTAGTTGTAACACTGTTTTTCATTCCTTTATAATTTGAGTCTTTTATGTTTCTTATTTTGATCAGTCATGTCAGCAATTTACCCCTTTTATTAGTCCTTTCAAAGATTAATTGATCCTTTTTCCCTTTTTAAAAATCTCATTAATTTCTGCTCTTCATTTCCTTCTATATCCTTTGTGTTCACTTGTTAATTTCTTATAACTTTATGAGTTTAGCACTCAGTTCATTAATCTAAGGCTATAAATTTTCCTCTAATTGTTGTGTAAGCTGTATCTTACAAGTTTTGATGCATTTTGTTTTTCTAGTCATTCACTTCTGACTTTTTAATTCATATCTATCTTTCTAATTTCCATTATGATTTTTTTTTTAAATTAAGAAATAGGGTCTTGCCCTGTTGCCCAGGCTGGATCACAGTAGCATGATCATAACTCACTGTGGCCTTGAACTCCTGGGCTCAAGTGATCTCCTGCCTCAGCCTTTTGTGTAGCTGGGACTACAGCTGTGGGCTAATTTTTAAAAAATTTTTTAGAGATGAGGTCTTGCTATGTTACTCAGGCTGGATTAATTATTCTTTGACCCATTATCTTATGCTTGCTCATTTCCAAAATATGGGGTTTGGCTTTCATTTTTTTTATGACAGGTTCAAGCATGTTCTGTCTTTAATCTTATGTAGTACCTTAAAATCCTGGATCTTGCTATTTTGTTTAGTATTCATATAATGACATCATTTTCTGTTCTTTTACTTTTAGCCTTTCTACATTATATTTTTATATATTTCTTAAAGCAGCAAATGGATGGACATACTGCTTTGTTAGTTTTTCAATCTGAGAACTTTTGGCTTTGACAAATTTACATTTGTAATTTATAGTCTGTTTATTATATTGACTGAAATAGCTTATTTCACCTTTAGTATTGGTGAAATGCTGAATCTTGGTCAAAGAAAATAAGAAAAAGTGGTTGTTGCCAAACATATAATTAAATGGAGCAGAAAGAAAATGGAATAGTTATTCCTGCAAATAGGAATGGTTGAAGAAAGCGAGTTTGATTACAGGAGGGTGCAAAAACAGGCGAGGACTTGTGGCAGTTGGAATGGGAGGCTTTCTGGTGGTCCTGGAGGGCTGACCCTTGCTGATCCTGTCAGCCGTTCTGCTCTGTTGACCTTCCTCTAATATTTCGCAATACTCAGGAACTGATCTTGGTAGAGCGGCTGGATGAGAGGACACGAGTCGATTGCCTCTTGCCTCCTGCACAGCAACATGCCCAGAGCCTAGGCACATGAGAAGCAACCAGTGAAGGCTGTGTGATTCTAAGCTAGGGAGGCGTCTGCCAGTTCTGAATTGGGCAGCATCTCCCAAGTGGTGGCTCGCAAACCCCTGGGTTTTGCGTAGTTAAAAGTAGTAATGACATCTTTTTTCAATTTTTGTTTACAAAGTCAATGTTAAAATTATCTTAAAGATTTCTTTTTAGAAGAAAAGAGTTGAGAACCTCTAGCGCCCAGCTGGTGAGCCCACATGGCAGTAAGAGGGTCTGGAGTGAGGCTGCCCAAGCATTCCACCGATTCACCACCTTGCTGCTCACAACAGGGCTCCCTGGTAGTTATTATATGGGGCTTTTTTTCTTAATTGTGCTAGCATAGCATTTGCCATAGTAACCATTTATAAGTGTACAATTTAGGGGCTTCAAATACTTTCTCAATGTTGTATCATCATCATACTATCAGCAGAAACTCAGTGCGTGTTAAATAATATCTCCTCCATACTGTCTCCCCTAGCTCTGGCAGCGTCTGTTCTACTTCCCCTCTCTAGGAACTTGTCTGTCCCAGGTGCCTTATATAAGTAGAACCATGCATTTGTTTTTCTGTGTCAGGCTTATTTCCTTAAGCAAAGTGTTTTTGAGGTCCGTTTATTAGTATGTCAAACCTGCATTCCATTTTATGACTGAGTAGCATTCCAATGTATGTATATACTGTACCACATTTTGTTTATTGGTGCATTTGTAGATGGACACCTGGGTTGTTTCTACCTTTGATATATTTTTATTTTAACAATCTGTGTAAAAGTACAAATCCAGCCATGTAAAGAAAGACCAATGTTGCCACTATTAGATTAAAAACTCCCAAAGAAAGATAAGCCAGCCAGAGTCTGTAGTTCAGATGTCCTGGGAGCAAACCTGGGCTACTTTGAGGGAAGATTACAGGTAAAGACAAGAATGAGTCCTGGAAATTAATGGGTTGGGAAATTTCTGGTCTAGAGTGGATTGGGTACTGGGAATACAGGAGAAATACGGTCCCTGGGAAAGTGTGCTTACCATGTCCTGCCTCCATCTCTCATGAGCCGTAATTTCACTTTATAGAGTGGAATCAGTGTCCTCAGCTGGTCTCTGCAGTAGGACGTAGAGCAGGAAATGGAAACATCAGCACAAGCCAAGTATAAACTAGAAATCTGGGCATGCTAGCCAAGATCTCTTCATTGTATTCTAAAACTATCAGATTTGTGCCATTGAACTTTTGGGTTCCTGGAAATTATTATATACTATTTTTTCCCACTTTTCCAAAATAACATTTTACAATTTCTGGGCTCATTGTCTCATTACTCCATTATTCTCTAAGGGCTTATATATGATGCTTTCTAGCCTTGTAGTCTCATGTAACATTATATCATGCTTGAAGCCTCATAGCTAAAAATTGTAGTATAATGCTTGTAAAGCACTCGAGTAGTGCCTGGTACATAATTTTTGCTCATTAAGTGACATAATTATTCTGTCCTACCAGCTCTTACTGTTTTACAAGCCTTTTAAGTATTTGGGTCTGGTGAGCATAGTCTTGATGGGTTACTGATCAGCACTAAAATTTGCAATAAAATTTTAATAATGAATTTATAAAAAACATACATACTAAATGTTGACTTCAGTTTGAAATGCTTTTGAAGGTCTCAGCATTGAAATCTTCTCATAGAATTTGCTTTACTGTTTCTTGTTAACTGCAGTACTCTTTCTTGCAGCTTTTTATTACTAGCCTATAATAAACTCTTATTAGGTGATCGATAATTGAAGGAAAAAAGAAATTAAAAGTATTTTAATATCTGTGCTAATTTTGTTGGAGCAAGGAGCTTTGCTTTTCTTCTAGTGTTTCTGTTTAGCATACTAATTATAGAGAAATTCATCTTGCTGATTATTGCTATGACTTTCTGCTTTAAAATTAACACATAATGGTGTCAGTGAATCTGATGGTTCCCTGCAATTATAGATGCATGATTCATTTCCTAGAACATATGCACATCTGTGATTAACCATTTCTATTAGAGTTACCATTGCTACCACTTGCTAGTTTTTATACTAAAAGAAAAATCCTACTTTATAGATATGGAAATTCTTTTAATTATATCGAGCTTATGTCATTGTATTTATTTTCTGCTTCTTTGGTAGCACCTAAAAATATGTATTCTGAAAAAGGTACTATCTAGTGACACTTTCTATTTAATATCATGAACGTTATCAGTACCAAAATGATTAATTAAATCTTTTTTCCTCTACCTCTAGTGATTTCCTAAATAAAAACCAAGAGCTATTGCAAGATTTGTCAGAAGTGAATGATGAAAACACTCAGTTGATGGAAACCCTGAATACTTTGTTTTTCTTGCCAATCAGACGACTTCATAATTACGCAAAAGTCTTGTTGAAACTTGCTACTTGTTTTGAAGTGGTAAGCTCCTATATCTACCCCTGTGGATGCTTAGACAGCCAAGGAGCATAGTAACTTGTATTGGTTGGATTCTGCCACCATGAGATCTAGAACTGCACTAATGAAATATCTCCATGTGCCTAATGAAATTTCTTTTTCTTCAGAGAAATGAAAGAGGAAAGAATGACTGTAGGTCAATCTAGTTTTCCTCTTTGTGGATTCCATTTTCTTTTAGGACCTTATCAAAATTAACAGTATTTATTTGACGAAACTTTGTCTGAAGTTAAGACTCTATTACCATGCTGGCCATTCAGAAGTTGCCAGCGGTTATTGAAGGCATATTGAGCCTGAGTTACACAAAGCTCTTGAGGGCCCTGACTTTCTGTTTAATGGCACACACTTGTAAGATAATGGCGTTGCCACCTGGCCTGGTGGCATGCCATGTTTGGGCCCCTTAGCAATGCTGTGAGAAATCAGTGATCCAGGATTTTCTCAAATGTTTCATCCACTTTCTGTGTAAAGCTAATTAATCCTAGGAAGTCAGCACCACTCTAGGTTCTGGTTGTTCATTAACACTGGTCCTGAGACACTCACCTTTGAAATTGTATGTGTGATTTCTTTTAGTTTCTACTCTGCAAGGCTCTAGAGAACCACGAAGACTTCAAGGTCCCTCATAGGCTTAGCATCTTCTTAATCCCCCTGATCTAGACAGATTCACTCCTTAGAGTGACCCAGGAACTGATATAGCCTTCTCACGTTTTATCTTGCAAGTCTTTTCTTTAGACTGGTGTCAGACTGATCTAGTTTTAGCTGTGAAGTTTGAACTATCAAATATCCAAATGAGATACATATTTTACCTCAATATGGCCTCAATTAATAAAAAATCTTCCCTATTGGATCAGCTTAGAATTATTCAGAGATTCTGATACTGTACTATTTCTAGTCTGAAGACCCTAATTCTGTGGAATAATCTGGAATTTTTAGTTTGACATTCAAGACCCTTTGTAATCAGATCACTTCTTCTGTTTCTAGCCTTATCTTCTTCCCTGGGTTCTACGGGGATAGTTCAGATTCCTGGTTGCAGCACTCATGTGCTTCATATTTTCTTATTTCCTCCCTGAAATGCCCCCACTTCCATCCTCACTGTGGAAAACTCCAGACCTGGAGCAGGAGTCATTGTCTCATGAAAATCAAGCCCTCTCTGACTATCCAGCTTTGCCTCCCCTTCCCACCTCTTAGGAATTGCCTACTCCCTGCTCTGTGTTTTGGTAACCCTTTCTCTCTCCATCACTCACTTCTTCTGTGGAACCAGTGGCTTTAGCCTCCTTATACAGGGGGTCATAATCATCTGTGAAAGTTATTCAGAACACACATGCCTATATTTCATCCCTGTAAACTGTAACTTAGTAAGGGCACAGCCTGGGCATCATGTATGTTTGTGCAAAATATGTATTTTTTAAACTTCTTCATATAAAAATAATGATGACACTTATGACACATATTATTGATGAAATGCATTCCATGTGCCAGGCACTGTTCTACTACCATTTAATCCCCACTCGACCCTGTGAAATAGGTATTATTATTGTTCCCCTTTTGTTTCGGTTTCTTTTTTTTTTTTTTGAGTTGGAGTCTCACTCTGTCGCCCAGATGGAGTGCAGTGGCCGCTCCCGGCGATCCTTCCACCTCAGCCTTCCAAGTGGCTGGAACTACAGGCGTGTGCTACCACGCCTGGCTAATTTTTTGATTTATTGCTGAGATGAGGTCTCGCCAAGTTGCCCAGGCGGGTCTCGAACCCGCGGGCTCAGGCAATCCACTCACCTCAGCCTCCCAAAGCACGGGATTACAGGCTGAGCCACCAAGCCTGGCTTATTGTTCCCCTTTTACAGATGAGAAAGTTGAGGCCCAGCTGATCTGGTGAACCTAGACCTCATAGGCTCTGACTCCAGAGTCCATTTTCTTGCCCACTTCACATATTGGCCCTTCTGATGTATAACATGGCTTGTTACGTGTTTTCTGTCTTCTCTACCTAGTTAGAAGCTCCCAAGAGACAAAGACCATGCCTTTTTTCCCCCCCAGCACCGTAGCAGAATATGGCAGATACTTACTAAGTGTTTCTTAACTGAATGGAAAAAGTGAATATGAGTGGCTCAGGATTGTGGACCGGACAGGAACTGCTCCAAGTGTGAGGGGTCATCCTTCATCTCACCTCTCGCTTATTCACCATGTGGCACGGCAGTGACACTTGCCCAGGAGTTGATTCTCCAAGCTTAGTTTGCAGACCCTTGGAGGTTTCAGAGACACTCCCAAAGACCCACAGGTCAAAGCTGTTTTCTTGGCAGTACTGAGATGGATGCCTTTTCCGCTCTGTTGCCATTTGTGATGCCAAAGCAAGGAGGGGGTGGTGAGGCTGTGGATCCTTTGCAGACCTCTGGGCAGGGGCACCAAACTACACTAGTAGTCCTTCGGCTCTTCATTGCTGTGCACTTGCAGCTAAAAAGCAAAACAAACTAAATGCCAGTTTCACTTAAGAATGTTCTTGATGAAGCAGTTAAAATGATTTAACCTCAACCATTTGATGCCATGGGAAGTATGCATCATGCAGTTCTACTCCATATTGAAATGTAGTGGTTGTTCTACAAAAAAGCATGATTGTGATTGATTTGAGAGTTTTTTTTTTTTTTTTAAACTTGAAAGAACAGTTGACAGATAAACCATGGCTATGCAGATGTGGGTTTTGCTAGATATTTTCTAAAAAATCAGTGAATGAACCTGTCATTTCGAAGAGAACAACTGATAGTATTTGTTGCCAATGGTAAAATCTCTACTTTTAAGCAAAAATTAAAGTGTTATAGACATGTGTCTACCACTGTGACCCTGAGAGTTTCCTAATACCTAGGTCTTTTTCTGATGAGATTGGTGGTAATATTATCATGTGATTTTTTAATGTTGTAGAAAAAAGTGTAGCAACATTTGGAAGATCTGCATAAGTAGAGCAATCAGTATTTTCCAATGTCCAGCCCACAGTGTTATAAAATCATGTAAAAGATCCATCCAAGTGCAAGACAGACCATGGGTTTTAACGTAGCAATATGAAAAGTTCATTGCTCAGAGTTCACATGGCAGCTGCTCTCTAGGAAACAGTAGCTGTCAAAGGAGAATAGCCACAGTTATTTGAGATGGTTACTAAAAAACTTCCTTTTCCAACTATCTACCTTTGTAAGGTGACATTTTCTTTATATATTTCAACCGAGCAACATATCATAACAGATTAAATGCAAAAGAAGACATGAAAATCCAGCTGTCATCTTTCAAGCCAGATAATAGATTGGAAAAAATGTGAGCCAGTGCCACATTTCTCACTAAAAAATTTTTATTTTGAAAAACATAGTTATTTTTCATTTTTATATGAAGTGAATTAATAAACTTTGTAAAAACTGTCTTAATTTTAAGGTGGTAAATCTCAATAGAGATGGTCCACATAGGCAAAACCAAGGGGTCCTGAGTCTGGAACACTGGAGAAGTTCTGCTGCCTCCTCACTGAGAGTTTCTAGATTTTGTTTCTTACCCTGAGTTAGTCCCTATTTCATGTGTGCCTGAACATAGTGGAATATTCCTGAAGCCAGTCTCCTTTCCCGACTTCGTTGGCTGCCTCCTCTGTTCTCCAGCTGAATTTTCTCCTCAGTTCAATACTGTGTATCTAAAGCACACTGAGGCTACTGACTCCGGACAATCATTTTATGTTCTTTTTTTTCCTCCTAATTATTGACCTGTAGACATCTCTGGAATATCAGAAACTGCAGGATTCCAGTTCTTGTTATGAGTCCCTTGCCCTCCATCTTGGCAGGAAGAGGAAGGAAGCAGAGTACACACTGGGCTTCTGGAAGACCTTCCCTGGAAAAATGACGGTAACCGCCCTCGCTGCTTGTCACCCAGGTGTACGCAGGCCTTTCCAGAATGGTTGCCACAACCTGCCTTCCTCCCTTGATCATGGTGATGACATTTCAGTGACCTCTCTCCTGTGATGTTAAAGGCCCACCACCTTCCTGCATTTCTGGGACCCCTCTGAGGACTCACTTCACTTTCTTTAGTTTGCTTGTGTTTTTCATCTTCTTTGAGCTCTAATTTTATGAAGCGCTTGGAGCCCGTATAGATTTAGTTTAGTTTGGGCACCAAGCTAAACTATGACCTCTTAAGGTCCCCTCAGTGAATATGTGTGTGTCAGTTTCTTGATTTGTCTTTCCAGGACTCCCTGCGGAGGCCAGAGCGCCGTCTGCTGTGTGAGAGCAGCAACCGTGCCCTGTCTCTGCAGCATGCAGGGCGGTTTTCCGTGAACTGGTTCATTCTCTTTAATGATGCGTTGGTCCATGCCCAGGTAGGCTGGCTCCTAGCTTAGAAGAGGCCCTGGAGGGTGGAGTACTGTACTTAGTGATTAACTAGACCATCAGTTTATGTTAAAAACCACTGTGATTTTGCTGAAACTATTGCATAAAAGAGAACGGTTAGGTACAGCTTGTGTTTGTGGCATGGTCTGGACTTCAGAGAGCTGGTCTGGTTTCCAGCTTGGGATCAAGTGTCACCCTGGGATGGGGTCCCTACAGCAGAGATGGCAGGGCTCACCAGGTTAACTGCATGATTGGGGCTACATGGCAGAGGTGGTAACACTACATGCTTAGCCATCTTGAAGGCTGTGCTTGAGAGACGGTAAGGCCCAGTGGGGTTAGTGAGTAAAGGGCATGTGGCAGAGCCCCTAGGGCCACACGGCTTCCATGGACGTGCCTCGTGCTCTCTGTTTCAGTTCTCCACGCACCACGTTTTCCCTCTGGCCACGCTGTGGGCGGAGCCACTGTCTGAAGAAGCTGGCGGTGTGTAAGTGCCTCCTCTTAGCCCCATTCACCCTGTTTCCAGGTGGTTTCCTTCACTGTGAAGGAAGCTCGGGAGGGCTGAGAGCCACCTCCCAGCTCCCTAGTGGGGCTCACCTGTAGCCCGTCAGCTGGTGAAGTGGCCTGCTGTTGATAAAATGCACTGGTGGGGATGGTGGGTGTCTCCATGGCACTTGGCCACTGCTGAACACAGAGCAGAGTCACTGTCCTTCCCCATGGCAGGACTCAGATCCAGGTCAAGGAGCACTTCCAGCAAAATGACTTCTCTTGAGACAGATCGATTGCTTTTCATATTTGGAGACAGATGTTGTAGTGACGGGCTTTCATGTCTACTGGTGCTTGTCCTTGTGAATGTTTTAGGAATGGCTTAAAGATAACTACCCCCGAGGAGCAGTTCACACTCATCTCATCAACACCCCAGGAAAAGGTCAGTCCCTATGGTGTTCTCTTTCAGTCTTTGGCTGGTTCTTTCTGCCTCTTGTGGTAGGGAAGAAGAAATAAAAATTGTTCTTCCTTGACGAATGATCTGCAGTTATGTCTGATAGATCTTCATTAAACCAAAACTACAGGGTTTTTTTTAATGTTACTTAATCTTAAACATACAGCAGTGAAATCAAAGAGCCAATCTGTATTACTCAGTAAGAAAAGCACTAGGAAGCTGGGCTCGGTGGCTCAGCCTGTAATCCCGTGCTTTGGGAGGCCAAGGTGAGTGAATTGCCTGAGCCCACGGGTTCGAGACCTACCTGGGCAACTTGGCGAGACCTCATCTCTACAATAAATCAAAAAAAAAAATTAGCCTGGTGTGGTAGCATGCGTCTGTAGTTCCAGCTTGGAAGGCTGAGGCGAAAGGATCACCGGAGCCCAGCAGGTCGAGGCTGCGGTGGCCAGGAGCGTTCCACTGCACTCCAATCTGGGCTACAGAGTGAGACTCCAACTCAAAAAAAAAAAAAAGAAAAGCACTAGGAGACAGAACATTTTCATACCAAACTGTTGCCTTAAGCTGATTGATATTCACTTTTTGCTCTTAGACTAAGTGGCTTCGAGCTATAAGCCAAGCTGTGGATCAGGCTTTGAGGGGGACACCTGACCTTCCACCGTATGGAAGTGGCAGTAGTGTTCAGAGGCAGGAACCGCCCATTTCACGCAGTGCCAGATACACTTTCTACAAGGATCCTCGCCTAAAGGACGCGACCTACGATGGACGCTGGCTCTCAGGGAAGCCTCACGGCAGGTGATCGCACATAAGGTTCATGTGGGGGTGAGGGTGATTACACAGTCCAGAAAACCATTGAGGATCTGAACCACTAGCTGACATGCATTCCTCTTGCTTATGCCTTCAGGGGGGTTTTGAAGTGGCCCGATGGGAAGATGTATTCCGGCATGTTCAGGAATGGCTTGGAAGATGGGTAAGAACACTGAAACATGACAGCAAATTCAAGTTCATCACAAGTTATGTTACTTTGTATTCAGAGTTGCTTTTCACACAAGTAGCAGGTTTTTACTTTGTTTTGTAGAAAAGCATACAGGGTGTTAGGGGCTCATGATGCATATGTCTGAGCATGAAGAGGGCAGAAAACTGGAGGCCTCTGATCTGCCTAGATGAGTCATTGACCTTGAGAGCCGTGTGACCTCACACTACCCAGCCTTCCATCTGTTAGAGTGGGATTGTGTTCTGTAGCCTTTTCTCGGGTGTGAAGACTGATAGACTAGGTTAAGGTTGCTGGTGAGACTTGAGGCAGTAGTGCCCCTTTTACACAAAGAACATGGAGATATTTTCCTTTCTGCTGTTTTAAATAATCTTTGGTTCCTTGATACGTTAAAGGGATAATCTTTCAAGTGATATAGTATTCTAGTGATGCTCTAATGACATTATTTCATATAAGCTTGTCATGTTTTCTAACACTGTAAATATATTCACATGGTTAATTTATGGCAGTGAAGTACTTTGTATCATGTTAAAGTAATTTATTTTACTATACAAAAAAGATATATCAATTAGGTAGATGATGATGTGTGTCTGTATGATAATGTAAATTTTTGTGATGTTTTAAAATAGGTTTTTATTTCTGCTACTTTTTACTTATTTTTTTTTTTTCTTTTAGAGACAGGTTGTTGCTTTGTCATCCAGGCTGGAGTGCAGTGGCATGATCATAGCTCAATGTAACCTCTACCTCCTGGGTTCAAGTGATCCTTCTGCCTCAGCCTCCTGAGCTGGGACTGTAGGCATAGACCACCACACCTGGCTAATTTTTAAAAATTTTCTGTAGAGATGCAGTCTCGCTATGTTGCCAGACTGGTCTCAATCTCCTGACTTCTA
Source organism: Tarsius wallacei (assembly GCA_963574415.1). NCBI lineage: Eukaryota > Metazoa > Chordata > Mammalia > Primates > Tarsiidae > Tarsius > Tarsius wallacei. The sequence goes on along the minus strand of CAUYQG010035542.1, from coordinate 5,277 downwards.
GCAATCCTCCTGTCTCAGCCTCCCAAAGTGCTGAGATTACACATATGAGCCACCATAGCCTGCCTCTTTTTAGTAGATTTGTAGAATAAGAGGAGACTAGATAATCTGATTTACTCCGACTTACTCCCTTATTATCCAGACGAGGAAGCTAGGTAACTGGGCTTACCCAAGGTGACGTAGCTAACAAGTGACAGATGCAGGCCTAGGACACAGGTCTTCTGTTTTCACTGGACTTGGGATACAGCACCTTATCTCAGTATATTGGGGTTGATGTCCCACTCCTCTAAGGCTTGCCAAACAGTGTAGGTAATAAATTCAGTTTAAACCAAGCCCCGTTTACCCCTTTTCCTCCTGTAGGGAAATCTTTTCTCTGTCTTCATTGTTAGAATGTTCACCAATACATATACACGAAAGGCAAATATGTCATAAATGCATCTTCTGTTTTGTTTGTTTTATTTTCCATGACAGTTATGGAGAATACAGAATCCCAAACAAGGCAATGAACAAAGAAGACCACTATGTGGGCCACTGGAAAGAAGGGAAAATGTGTGGTCAAGGAGTCTATAGGTGATAACATTGAAAAGTCTGTTGGACTGGTGTTGGTTTTTCAAAGAATCATGTAAATCTAAATGCCTGTGTAGCCAGAATCCACAAGGAGTACATTTTGCTTACTCTTCTAATGACTGAAACTCTTTGTAAAGTCTTCTTTTAAAGATCAACCCCTCATCTATCACAAGATGAAAATATTAAATATAGTTCTTATGTACGTTATACATACCTTATAAGCCATAACTTATAGTCTCCTACATGTCTTATTTATGCATCTACATCATTTTTATTATTTGAATCAAATGTAAAAAAGACAGAACTTTTTATTCTTCCTTCTCATAAATAATTCATTATTTCATTTACCCATAAGGGAGTAGAGACACATTTTTTCCATGTTAATGCAAAATGCCACCTGTGATGTCATTAACCTTTTAGCCTTAATCATTCAAGAATTAGATTTTTTTATTGGTAAAAAATAATTTTATAAGCAAATAATTATAGCTGCTAGTGAGAGTGAGTATGATTTTGGATTTCCTACACTTTGTAAAGTTAGGCATCTGAATTCAACATGCATGTGATATTTATCTGTTCTTCCTAACCACAGCTATGCCTCTGGTGAAGTGTTTGAGGGCTGTTTCCAAGATAATATGCGTCATGGTCATGGCCTCCTACGAAGCGGGAAATTGACTTCCTCTTCTCCCAGTATGTTCATTGGCCAGTGGGTGATGGATAAGAAGGCAGGATATGGTGTCTTTGATGATATCACTAGGTACAGTATTCTGCTTCTGAGTTTAGTATAAGAGGATAAGGTTTCTTCTATACTTCTCCAAAATAGTGATAATTTTATGAACACTGAATGTCTTAATATATTAAGAAAAAATTTTAATAAGGAAACAGAGTTGTCAGCCACCATTTTATCCATCTTCTTGTGAACCAGACAATAGGTTACTTCTTTATGGGATCAGGATCATCCAAAATTAACACTAGCACCTTTTGCCTTAAAACTTCACACGTACAAAGCTTTTAGTATCTCCAAGAAGCTTCCAAATCTTTATTATTCAAAGAAAAATCCTTAATGCAGTCAATAGAAAATAGCAGAAGCTCATGTAACAAAAGTGGGGCGGGATGTCAATCCCCTTTGGGATGATAGAATGGTGTCTCAGCAGCTTTCTGAGTGCTTAGGTTTTTCTGTCAGGTCAGACTTGTTATTGGGCCAGCAACCTAGGCATCAAGCCTAATTAAATTGAATTAACTAAATCTGGGGGAGGAATATAGTTATTTTGCCTCCATATCAGCTAGACCCGATTTGCTTTAGACTTAGTATGTATAGTAGCCCCCCTTACTCGAGGGGGATATGTTCCAAGGCCCCCAGTGGATGCCTCAAACTATGGGTGGCACCTAACCTGATTGCTTCGATGGGAACCTGTTTCTGTTATGTCTTCCATCTGCAAATTTAATGCCTTTTCCATCCTAAGCACTGATCACATTCCATGGCCATCACTTTTGCAGCTTGAGATGAGACAGCAAAACTAGCACCAATTTCTTTCTCCTCCACAATTTCACAGATTTGTTCTTACCATAGACTTTAGCAACCTCAGCATATGACCTTTTTCCTTTCCTCATTAAGAACTCTCACCTTTTCACTTAAAGAGAGTAATTTCCAACTTCTCTTTGGCATATGTGAGCTGCCAGCATCACTACCCTTGTGCTTTGGGCCATTATTAAGTAAAGTCAGGGTTATTGGACACAGCACAGCAATTCTGAGACAGTCAATATCTGCTAACTGAAGCAGCTGTGCAATGACTGATGGGCGGGAGAGTCTTCAGAATGGACACATGGGACACAGGGGTGGATCCTGTCCTGGGAAGTAGGGAGCGGGGTAGCACTGAGTTTCATCACGCTACTCAGAATGGCGTGCAATTTAAAACTTATAAACTGTTATTTCTGGAATTTCTGTTTAATAATTTTGGACTACAGTTGGCTGCAGGTAACTAAACCCACAGAAAGCGAAACCCTGAAAAGGAGGAGACTCCTATACTCATTTCCCCCTCATGTTATTAAGTACCATGGCTTCCACAATATGGGATTGTTTCTTGTTTTTGTTTTTGAAAAGGGTCTTGCTCTGTCACCCAGATTGGAGTTCAATGGCTTGATTATAGCTCACTGCAACCTCAAACTCCTGGGCTCACACCATCCTCCTAAATATCTGGTACTAAGGCACACACCACCACACCTAGCTAATTTTTTTCTTATTTTTTGTAGAGACAAGGTCTCACTATGTTTGTTTAGGCTGGTCTCAAACTCCTGGCATCAGTCAATCCTCCTGCCTTGGCCTCCCTAATATCTGAGACTACAGGCGCACACTACCATACCAGGCTGATTTTTTCTTATTTTTTGTAGAGACAGGGTCTCACTACATTGTCCAGGCTGATCTTGAACTCTTGGTTTCAAGTGATCCTCCTACCTGGGCCTCCCAAAGTGCTGGGGTTATAAGTGTGAGCCACCATACTCGACCCATAATGTGGGATTTTTTAAAAATTGCTGTTATTACTAAGCACTGTGATTAGTTATCAAGCAGTTTATACTTATTTTGTATTGTTAATGGACACTAATAAGATTTCTCTGAGTTTTTAGTAGGTGAAAAATGCACCTTCTTTTCTGACAAAGCCTATTTCTTTTTCTTTTTTTTTAACTTGGCAAACCTTTGGGTAAGAAAGAAATCGTGCATAGGTTTCATTTTGCCTATTACATTTTGAATGAAATTACTTAGCACTAAACAGCCTTCATTTTTTGCTTACATATGTCAAGGTTATCAAGTGAGTACATGGAGTATATACAGGTCTGCGTCAGGTAGACTACATCACTGCATTCCTAAGAGAACATTACTTGGAGTGAGTTGTCTGTTGCTGTCATATTGTCCCATGTTTGAGGAGTCAGAGCTAACCACTTTAGAAAAACAGAGTGGATACCCACCTGCAGGCTGCTTGGTATCTCCCATGTGACAGTGGCTTATTCCCCAAGTTGTCCTTGTCATCACTGCTTTTTTTATTTTCCTTTTATTTCTCTGCAGGGGGGAGAAGTATATGGGAATGTGGCAGGATGATGTATGTCAAGGGAATGGCGTGGTCGTCACCCAGTTTGGCCTGTACTATGAAGGCAGCTTTCATCTCAATAAGATGATGGTGAGAGAATATTTGCACATAGTCATTACTGAGTTTTAAAAACTCCTGTGCCCGTAACTTTTTTAATCATCTGTTTACGATTGCCCTACCTTCTTGGTACTGTGTTTCTTGTCCTTTAATAGGATGTGAGGCTCTGGGGATATAGCTGCATACATGTGACTCTGAGTCTGTGTGTTGTGACTTTTGTCGTATTTCTCCTCCTAGGGAAATGGGGTGTTACTTTCTGAAGATGATACTATCTATGAGGGAGAATTTTCAGATGATTGGACTCTCAGCGGAAAGGTTGGAAACCAACTTTCTTTCTCTAACACACTCTTTTATTAATGTTTTTTGACTTTTCAAAAGCTAATTTCATATAAAACCCATCCCTTCTAAGTGCACACTTCAGCGGTTTTCAGTGTATGTATGGGGTTGTACAGCCATACCACAGTCCAGTTTTTGGACACTTCCATCACCCAGGAAGAACTTCCTGCCTGTTCACAGTCACTTCTGTTTCTACCACCAGTCCCAGCAGCCACTCATCACTCTACAGATTTGCCTTTTCTGGACCTTTTACATGAATGGAATCATGCATGTGGTCTCTTCTGTGTGGCTTCTTATAAATAGCTTAATGTTTTTGAAGTTTTTCTATATTGTGGCATGTGTAGTACTTTGTTCCTTTGCATTGCTGAATAGTATTCCTTTTTTTTTTTTTTTTTAAAGTAAGGAGTATCACTCTGTTGCCCAGGCTGGAGTGCAGTGATATGGTCCCAGCTCACTGCAGCCTCTACCTCCTGGGCTCAAGTAATCCCCCCACCTGAGCCTCCTGAGTAGCCGGGACTACAGGCATGCACTACTCATGCCCAGCTAACTTTCTTACTTTTTGTAGAGACAAGGTATCACTTTGTTGCCTAGGCTGGTCTTAAGCAATTCTTCCTCCTTGGCTTCCCAAAGTGCTAGGATTGCAGGTGTGAGCCACCAAGCCCAGCCCAAGCTGAAGAGTATTTCAAAACCACATTTTATTTATCCATTCACCTGTCAATGGACATTGGATTATTTTTAGACTATTGTGAATAATGCTGATATAAATATTTGAATACAGTTTCTTGTATAGACATACATTTTCTTTTCTCTTGGGTAGATACCTAGGAGTGTAATTGCTGGGCAAATTGATGTTTAATATATTAAGAAACTATTAAACTATTTTACAAAGTGATTATACCATTTTACATTCCCATCAGCAATGTATGAATATCAAAACATATTTCTTGTTTTCTCTTTTCCTATATCCATGCCAGTGAGCATGAAGTAGTATTTTCTGGTTTTAATCTGTATTTCCCCAGTGACAAATAATGTAGAGCATATTTTGATGTGCTTATTTATTTATTTATTTATTTATTTTTTGAGTTGGAGTCTCACTCAGTCGCCCAGACTGGAGTGCAGTGGCTGCTCCCGGCCACCGCAGCCTCGACCTGCTGGGCTCTGGCGATCCTTCCGCCTCAGCCTTCCAAGTAGCTGGAACTACAGGCGTGCGCTACCACACCCAGCTAATTTTTGATTTATTGTA
>CAUYQG010035541.1:0-11956 GCA_963574415.1 Tarsius wallacei | reverse complement strand
AAAAGAAACCCTCTCCCCCAACCCCCTTCAGCTGTCCCCCTCCTATTCCCCCATGACCCCATCCCTAGCCCTCCAGAAACGACCAACCTTCTGTCTCTGGAGTTTCCACTTCATTTCAGTGAGTCATCACGTGTGTCTTTCCTGACTGGCCTCTTTCAGGGAGCATGGTGTTTTCGAGGATTCTTCACACTGCCCTGTGGCAGCGCTTCCTTCTTACGTGGCTGTGCCACATTCCCGAGTGTGGATGTACCCCGTCCTCCTCATCCATCTGTCAGCTGGTGGGCATCTGTCTACTCTTTGGTTTGTGGGGCTGTGCTGCTGTGAACATCTGGGCACTATTTCTTTGACTGTTTTCTGACTTATTTAGCATACATCTAGGAGGGGAACTACTGGGCCATCTGATAACACTGTTTCACTTTTTTTTTTTTTTTTGAGTTGGAGTCTCACTGTCGCCCAGACTGGAGTGCAGTGGCCGCTCCCGGCCACCGCAGCCTCGACCCGCTGGGCTCCAGCGATCCTTCCGCCTCAGCCTTCCAAGGAGCTGGAACTACAGGCGCGAGCTACCACGCCCGGCTGATTTTTTTGATTTATTGTAGCGATGAGGTCTCACTAAGTTGCCCAGGCAGGTCTTGAACCCGCGGGCTCAGGCAATCCACTCACCTCAGCCTCCCAAAGGCGCGGGATTACAGGCTGAGCCACCGAGCCCGGCCTTCCAGCTTATTAAACAGGACAAAACAAGATACTTGTAAATTAAAGAAATGGGATATATTAGATCTGTAGAGCTGAGACCCACTGGCCTAGATGAAGAGCTTTTCTCTTAGGCATCCATAGACATTTTTCAGGATGGGATGAAAATCAGGAACCCTACCATCTACACATAAGCATAAATCTTTGCATAAGCAGTCTGTGCTTATATATGCAGGTTAGCCCACTCTCAGTGGGGATATCTAAAAGATGAGTTAATGAAGAAGGATGTGTTTAATAAGCTAGACTTAGTAGGGCGCAAACAGAAAACAACTTTCTTCCTTCCCAGTATTGTGCATTTAAACTCTCTCTCTCTACAGCCTGGGCAACATAGAAAGTCCCCCATCTCTACGAAAAAAAAAAAAAAAAATTAAAAACTAGCTGAGCACGGTGGTACCTTCCTGTAGTCATAGCTACTAGGAAGGATGAGGCAGGAGGCTCACTAAAGCCCTGGAGTTAGAGACTGAAGCAAACTATGATTGTGTCACGGCACTCCAATATGGGCAACACAGCAAGATTATGTCTGTATTTTAAAAAAAAAAAAAAGGAAAAAAGCCAGGTGCAGTGCCTCATGCCTGTAATCCCAGCACTTTGGGAGGTTGAGGCAGAAGGATCGCCTGAGCCCAGCAGGTTGAGGCTGCAGTGGTCACGAGCATGCCACTGCACTCCAGTCTGGGTGACAGAGTGAGCCTACTACTCAAAAGAAAGAAGAAAAAAAAAAAAGGCTGGGCACTGTAGCTCACTTCTGTAATCCCAGCACTTTGGGAGGTCAAGGCAGAGGGATTACTTGAGTCCTGGATCAAGATCAGGCTAGGCAACATAGCGAGACCTCATATCTACAAAAAATAAAATAGGCTGGGATCGGTGGCTCAGCCTATAATCCCAGCACTTTGGGAGGCTGAGGCGAGTGGATTGCCTGAGCCTGTGGGTTGGAGACCAGCCAGGGCAACTTGACGAGACCTCGTCTCTACAACAAATCAAAAAAATTAGCCGGGCGTGGTAGCGTGTGCCTGTAGTTCTGGCTACTTGGAAGGCTGAGGTGGAAGGATCGCTGGAGCCCAGCAGGTTGATGCTGGGGTGGCCATGAGCCACCCCACTGCACCCCAGCCTGGTCGACAAAGTAAGACTCCAACCCAAAAAAATAATTAGCTGGGCATGGTGATTTTCTCACAGAGCACTTTTTTAGGTACTCTCCCACTGTGTACAAAGAAACCTCTGGGCTGATCTTAAACTATGTTAAAGGCTGTGTGCGGTGGCTCACGCCTATAACACCAGCACTTTGGGAGGCCAAGGTGAGAGGGTTGTCTGAGCCCATGGGTTGGAGACTGACTTGGGCAACTTGGTGAGGCCTCATCTCTACAATAAATCAAAAAATTAGCCAGGTGTGGGGGCACTTGCCTGTATTTCCAGCTACTTGGAAGGCTGAGGCGGAAGGATCATCAGAGCCCAGCAGGTTGATGCTGACTGCAGTGGCCGTGAGCATGCCACTGCACTCCAGCCTGGACTACAGATTGAGACTCCAACTCAAAAAAACAAAAACAAAAAATTCTGTTAAGATGGCTGGGCACTGTGGCTCAAGCCTGTAATCCCAGGCTTGAGAGGCCGAGGTGAGAGAAATGCTTGAGCCCAGGAGTTCAAGACCAGCCAAGACAACACAGCAAGACCTCATCTCTACAAAAAATAGGCGGAGCGGGGTGGCTCATACCTGTAATCCCAGCACTTTGGGAGACCAAGGCAGGAGGATTACTTGAGCTCAGGAGTTCCAGACCAACCTGGGCAACATAGGGAGACCTTGCCTCTACAAAAAAATGAAAAAATTATCTGGATGTGATGGCATGTACCTGTAGTCCCAAGGCTGAGGCAGAAGGATAGCCTGAGCCTACCAGGTCAAGGCTGCAGTGAGCCATGACTGTGCCACTGCACTCTGGTCTGGGCAGCAGAGTGAGATGCTGACTCAAATAAATAAATAAGTGATCAAAATTTCAAAAAATGAACCAGGTGTGGTGTCACATGCCTGTAGTCAGTCCCAGCTACTTAGGAGGCAAGGCAGGAGGATCACCTGAGTCCAAGAGGCTGAAACTTCAGTGAGCCATGATAGTGCCACTGCATTCTAGCCTGAGCAACAAAGACTCTGGCTCAAAAAAATAAACTTAAAATAAAAGTAAGGAGGCAGCATCGGGCTAAACATAATCCAACATAAGTATAGATTAGGCCATGGGTATCTTGCTACCTCTGTTGCATCCACACTTAGCCCAGTTGCCGGTCAGAGTAGGTTGTATATGACTAATTGGTTTTGTTTGTTTGTTTGTTTTTAGTCAGAGTCTACCGTCGCCCAAGCTGGAGTATAGTGCACACTCACAGTCACCGCAGCTTTGATCTGCTGGGCTCAGGCGAACCTTCCGCCTCAGCCTTCCAAGTAACTGGAACTACAGGCACATGCCACCACGCCCGACTGATTTTTTGATTTATTGTAGAGACGAGGTCTCACCAAGTTGCCCAGGTTGGTGTTGAACCCCTGGACTCAGGCAATCCTCTCACCTTGGCCTCCCAAAGTGCTGGGATTACAAGTTTGAGTCACCGCATCCGACCAATGACTAATTGTTTAATGGATGAGTGACTACGCCATTAGTAATTAAGTTTTCTGCATGTAAGTTAAAGCGAAAGAACATAGAAAACCTTAAGTATGTTTCCGGTTTTGTTTTCTTTCTCTTTTATCTTCCAATTTTGCTTTTCCCGTTCCAATTCTACTTTTCTCTCAATCTTTGATTCTCCAACTTTTTTTCCTCAAACTGATTGCCTTCTTTCACCTATTCATTTTAGACTTCTAGAAGATTGAGTGAATGCATTCTTTGCAGTAGAGAAGAATGCGAAATGCAAGGAGGCTTCCTAGATTCTTTCTCAGATTCTCTTTCTGCTAAAGTGAAAAGAGTTTTGCCCTGGATACCAGAGGAAATTGGAGAGGATAAATTACTTCTTTTTCAATTATACCCCACAAAAGGACTCCTGCTTTAAAGGGAAACTTACTTATAGATAGAGTAAATGAATTTGATTCTTCTTTGGACTAGCCACGCTGTTCACACAAAAGGAGAGAAAAGCACCAGAATTGTTACACTTACCTGATGAGTTGTTTCACATGGCCAGTTCCTTTACCAAAAGCTAAAGGTCTTCCTCAATAGACTTTGGATATCAGGAATGAAAAAAAACATTGCCACATTGCATTGTGTCAGTCATCTTACAGGACAAAAGCTCGGGAGTCATAGGCACTCCTTAGAATAAAAGTGATGGAAACCCAATACAAACTAGAAAAGCAGTAAAGGGAATTTATTTGCTTGCATTGCTGTGAAGTCCAGAGATGGTCATTTCTTCAGAACGAACTAGTTTCAAGGACTAAAAGGATGTTAGGGCTCTGATTATGTTTGTCTCTGAGAGCTACACGGCAGGCAGAATGGAAATTCTGAATTTTTCCATTGGAGATTCCAGATTTATATCCTCACAGTTATAGTAACTCCCGTAGAAAGCAGTTACCTTCCTGAAAGCATCTGTGGAAAAATCCCAGAGAATTGGTCTATCTTGAGTCACGTGTCTTAAATTAATGCTGTGTAGCCATGGAGAGAGTATATTTCCCTTAGCAGGTCTAATACACATAACTACGCCTGGAACTGGAGTGAGGGTGTGGAAACAGGTAGTCAGAGGGGTCAGTCCCATTCATACTACAGAGAATGGGTTCCCTCAAGAAATCAATACTCTGTTATTAAAAGAGGGAAATATATGCTGGTCAACCCCTCAACAATTAAAAAAGTCTCCACTTTGGCTAGGTGAGGTGGTTCAAGTCTGTAATCCCAGCACTTTGGGAGGCAGAAGTAAGATGATTGCCTGATTCCAGGGGTCCGAGACCAGCCTGGGCCACTTGGTGAGACCTCACATCTACGATAAATCAAAAAGTTAGCGGGGTGTGGTGGCATGCACCTGTAGTTCCAGCTACTTGGAAGGCTGAGGCTGAAGAATCGCCTCAGCTCAGCAGGTCGAGGCTGCAGTAGCCATGAGCATGCCACTGCACTCTAGCCTGGGTGACAGAGTGAGACTCCAAAAAAAAAAAGTCTCCACTCTAAACTCCTTCGAAGTTTGAGGATTTAAAAGATAGCAGTATGGCCAGGCATGGTGGTGTGCATCTATTTTTTTGTTTTGTGTTGTTTTGAGTTGGAGTCTCACTCATTGCCCAGGCTGGAGTGCAGTAGCATGCTCATGGCCACCCCAGCATCAACCTGCTGGGCTCCGGTGATCCTTCCATCTCAGCCTTTCAAGTAGCTGGAACCACAGGCACACGCTATCATGCCCGGCTAACTTTTTATTTATTGTAGAGATGCAGCCTCACCAAGTTGCCCAGGATGGTCTTGAACCCGCAGGCTAAGGCAATCCACATGCCTCAGCCTCCCAAAGTACTGGGATTACAGGCTGAGCCACAGAACTCGGCCAGTGGTGTGCATCTGTAGTCCCAGCTACTTGCAAGGCTGAGGCAGGAGAATCACCTTAGCCTAGGAGGTTGAGGTTGTGGTGAGCCATAATCGTGCTACTGTACTCCAGCCTGGGTGGCAGAGTGAGACCCTGACCCAAAGACAAAAGATAGCAGTTCCTCAAGCTACTATCTAAAAATCCCTACCAGAAATCATCACTTTATTTCTAATCAAAATCACTAATGCTGATGTTTATAAGTACATTTCCTTTTGTTGGAATCTTGATAGAGAGATCAAATAGTTTTGACAAACTTTGCTTACTTTGTGGTTCGGAAAGAGAAAACTAGAAAGAAAAAGAAAAAAAGGGGGAGGGAAGAAGAAACAAATCAGATACAAAGTAGCTGTAAAAATGAAGTATAGTTTTGAGATGACCATTAGCCTTAGTTATCATTCCGTTAAATGCTGGAACAAAGACCCCCATAGTAATTCTGAGTAATATTGATGGACAAATGAAGCAATCCTTTTTGTGTGTGTGTGTGTGTCAGAGTCTCACTCTGTCACTCGGGCTGGAGTGCAGTGGCAAGCTCATGGCCACCGCAGCCTCGACCTGCTGAGTTCAGGTGATCCTTCCGCCTCAGCCTTCCAAGTAGCTGGAACTACAGGCATGCGCCACCACATCTGGCTAATTTTTTGATTTATCATAGAGACGAGGTCTTGCCAAGTTGCCCAGGCTGGTCTTGAACCCCTGGACTCAGGCAATCCTCTCACCTCCGCCTCCCAAAGTGCTGGGATTACAGGCATGAGTCACCACGCCCGGCAATGCCAAATATTTAATGATGTAACAATGTCCTAAACTGAACCCACAATTTCCATCTTCAACCCAATTTGTTTCTTTGCCTCAGTTTCCTAACTTAGGGACTAACTCCGACATCCACCCAAATTTCCAAATTAGAAACCAGGTGTCATCATTGACTTTTTTTTTCTGACATCTTCACAAACATTTATTTATTTTTTGAGTCAGAGTCTCACTCGGTCACACAGGCTGGAGTGCAGTGGCATATTCACGGCTCCCATAGCTTCAACCTGCTGGGCGCAGGCCATCCTTCTGCCTCAGCCTTCCAAGTAGCTGGAACCACAGGCTCATGCCACCGCATCTAGCTAATTTTTGGATTTATTGTAGAGAGAGGTCTCACCAAGTTGCCCGTGCTGGCCTTGAACACTTGGGCTCAGGCAATCTTTTTGCCTTGGCCTCCCAACGTGCTGGGATTACAGGTGTGAGACATCGTGCCTGACCGTCACAGGTATTTAAACATTCTCTGAAATCCTATATCCTATTCTTGATTCTGCTCATGATGTTCCACCTCTTCCTGCCCATTCATTTATTCATTCATTCACTTCCTCATGAAAACTAGAGTACAGCGGGTGAGGCATATATCAAGCAAGTAAAAAATAGCTGTTTAATATAATTATAATCAGTGCTATAAAGGAGAGTATAAGGAACTAGGTGGTCAGAACTGCTGCCCATGACAGTGACATTTAGGCTGACTTAAAAGCTTGTAAGAGTTAGCAGCAGAATGTGGGAGAGCTCGTGTGTTTCAGGAAGAAGAAACAGTTTGTGTGATGACCTTCATCAGGGAGAATCATGGTGTGTAGGAGTAACCGAAAAGCAGTCAGGGAAGTCCCAGCAACCTTCATCTATCACCTGGATTACTGCAATAGCTTCTTAGCTTCTTTTTCTTCCTTAAGTCTCATTTTCCTTATCTCTTTTTCAGAGGATCACAAAAATGTATGATCCAATCATGTCTATCTCCTGTTTAAAATACAAGACTTTCCAAAGCCGTCAAGGTAAACACCTAATCTCCTTTGCACAGTGTTGAGGCCCTTATGACGTCATCTCAACCTTCTCTCAGTTCCCAGCTGCGTGGGTGGTGGCTTTGCGCTTTTGAAAATGTCTTGTTCTTTCATTCTTGTGCCTCTGACTGTACAACAGTTTCTGTCTGGAAAGTCCCTGTGTCCTGGGATTCTGTTCAACTTGCCAGACTCCACTTTTCAGGCTTCTTCTTGAAACCCCCCACCCTCATAGCACCCAGTACATGCCTCTAACATAGCAGTCTTTGTATATGTGCGTAGTGCTGGGATTACAGGCATGAGCCACAGCACCCAACTGAAAGTGGTTTTTTTTTGAGTTGGAGTCTCACTCTGTCACCCAGGCTGGAGTGCAGTGGCAAGCTCACGGACACTGAAGACTCAACCTGTTGGACTGAGGTGATCCTTCTACCTCAGCCTTCCAAGTAGTTGGGACTACAGGTGCGCACCACCACCCTCAGCTAATTTTCTGATTTATTGTAGAGACGAGGTCTCACCAAGTTGCCCAGGTTGGTTTTGAACCCCGGGGTCAGGCAATCCTCTGGCCCCAGCCGCCCAACGTGCTGGGTTTCAATACTGCGCCACCGTGCCTGACGTTAAAATCTTTTTTTTTTTTTTTTTTTTTGAGTCAGAGTCTCACTCTGACCCCCAGGTTGGAGTGCAGTGGCACGCTGCTCACAGCCACCGCAGCCTTGACCTGCTGGCCTCAGGCGATCCTTCCCCCTCAGCCTCCAAGTAGCCAGAACTACAGGTACGAGCCACCACATTGGCTAATTTTTTTATTTGCTGTAGAGATGAGGTCTCACCAAGTTACCCAGGCTAGTCTCCGAACCCATGAGCTCAGGCAATCCTTTCACCTTAGCCTCCCGAAGTGGTGAGATTATAGGTATGAGCCACCATGCCTGGTCAGCCTGAAAATCATAATTGATTCACTCAGCAAATATTTATTGAGTAGCTACTGTTGCTAGATGTTGTAAAATATGGCAGTGATTGAAACAGAATTTTTTTTTTTTTTTTTGAGTAGGAGTCCACTCTCTTGCTCAGGCTGGAGTGCATTGGCAGGTTCACGACCACTGTAGCCTTGACCTGCTGGGCTCAGGTAATCCTTCTGCCTCAGCCTTCCAAGTAGCTGGAACCACAGGCATGTGCCACTATGCCCTGCTAATTTTCTTTTTTGAGTTGGAGTTTCACTCTGTCATCCAGATTGGAGTGCAGTGGCACACTCACGGCCACTGCAGACTTGACCTGCTGGGCTCGGTGATCCTTCCGCCTCAGCCTTCCAAGTAGCTAGGACCATAGGAACACACCACCACCAGCTAATTTTTGATTTATTGTAGAGACAAGGTCTCACCATGCTGCCCAGGCAGTTCTCAAATCTGCAGGTTCAATCCTCTCACCTTGGCCTCCCAAAGTGCTGGGATTACAGCCTTGAGCCACCACGCCCAGCCTAACATAATTCTTTTTTTTTTTAAATTGGAGTCACTCTGTCACCCAGGCTGGAGTGCAGTGGCATGCTCATGGCCACTGCAGCCTCAACCTGCTGAGCTCAGGCGATCCTTCCGCCTCAGCCTTCCAAGTAGCTGGAACTACAGGCATGCGCCATCACATCTAGCTAATTTTTTGATTATTGTAGATATGAGGTCTTGCCAAGTTGCCCAGGCTGGTCTTGAACCCATGAGCTCATGCAGTCCTCTCACCTTGGCCTCCCAAACTGCTGGGATTATAGGCATGAGCCACCACCATATTTCCTAACTATAATCCAACTATAACCAAATTCTTAAAAATAAATTAGTGCTAGACCTGGTATGGTGGCTCACACTTATAATCCCAGCACTTTGGGAGGCCGAGGTGAGAGGATTGCCTGAGCCCATGGGTTCGAGACCAGCCTGGACAACTTGGTGAGACCTCATCTCTACAATAAATCACAAAAAAAATTAGCCAGGCATGGTGGCACATGCCAATAATTCCAACTACTTAAAAGGCTGAGGTGGAAAGATCACCTAAGCCCAGCAGGTCGAGGCAATGGTGGCCGTAAGCGTGCTACTGCACTTCAGCTTGGGCAACAGAGTGAGACTCCAACTCGAAAACAAAAAAAAAATTAGCCAGTCATGATGGCGCATGCCGATAGTTCTAGCTACTAGGAAGGCTGAGGTCAAAGGATCACTTGAACCCAGCAGGTCGAGACTGCGGTAGCCATGAGCGTGTCACTGCACTCCAGACTGGGCACAGAGTTAGACTCCAACTCAAAAAAAAAAAGTTAATGCTAAGTATACTAAAAAAGAAAACTATCCAAGTTATATTACTAAGTTTAAATACAGTTGGGTGCAGAGGTTCATGCCTATACTCTCAGTACTTTGAGAGGCAGAGGTAGAAAGATTGCTTGAGGCCAGGAGTTCAAGACCAGCCTGAGCAACATAGAGAGACTTCATCTTTACAAAAAAAAAAAAATCAGCTGGGTGTGATGGCACACACTTGTAATCCCAGCTACTCAGGAGGCTGAGGTAGAAGGATCATTTGAGACCAGGAGTTGGAGGCTGTGATTGTGCCACTACACTCCAGTCTAGGCAATAGAGTGAGAACCTGATTCAAAAAAACAAATAACAACAACAAAAAAATTGCAGAGCGTGGTGGCTCACCACTGTAATCCCAGCTCTTTGAGAGGTGGAGGCAGAAGCTAGAGGATTGCATGAGCCCAGGGGTTCGAGACCAGCCTGAGCAAATTGGTGAGACCTCAGCTCTACAATAAATCAAAAAATTAGCTGGGCATGGTGGTGCACGCCTGTAGTACCAGCTACTTGGAAGGCTGAAATGGAAGGATCATCTGAGCCCAGCAAGTAGAGGCTTTGGTGGCCATGAGTATGCCACTGCACTCCAATAAAGTGAGACTCTGACTCAAAAAAAAAAAAAAATCTTCTGTTAATATTTAAAATGGGGCCAGGCTCAGTGGCTTAGCTTGTAATCCCAGCAATTTGGGAGGCCAAGGTGAGTAGATTGCATGAAACCTCGGATTTGAGACCAGTCCGGGCAACTTGAGGAGACGTCTCTACAATAAATAAAAAATTAACTGGGCGCGATAACACGTGCCTCTAATTCCAGTTACTTGGAAGGCTGAGGCGGAAGGATCGCCGGAGCCCAGCAGGTCGAGGCTGCGGTGGCCGGGAGCATGCCACTGCACTCCAGCCTGGGTGATGGAGTGAGACTCCAACTAAAAATAAAAAATATGTATATATATATATGTGTGTGTGTGTGTGTGTGTGTATAAAAGTTAGTGCTAAGTATACTAAAAAAGAAAACTATCCAAGTTATATTACTAAGTTTAAAAACAGTTGGGTGCAGAGGTTCATGCCTGTACTCTCAGTACTTTGAGAGGCAGAGGTAGAAAGATTGCTTGAGACCAGTCCGGGCAACTTGGGGAGATGTCTCACACACACACACACACACATCTATATTTAAAATGGAACACAGTCAAAATGGAGGATTTTTTAAAATATGAAGAATTTTAGACTATATAAAAAGCACAAATATACATATACAAAATAAAAAAATGGATATAAAGTCACATATACTCTATGACACAGATATAACAAAGAACAAATACTTGAAAGAAAAACATTAATAGCTGAAAGTTATTATTTTTGGGTGGTGAATTATAGGTAATTTTTATTTCTTTATACTCTTCTGTATTGTCAAGCTTTCTACAATAAGCTTAAGTTTTATATTTAAAAACTTAAATTGCCAGCATGGTGGCTCATACCTATAATCCCATCACTTTGGGAGGCTGAGGTGAGAGGATTGCCTGAGCCCATGGGTTCAAGATCAGCCTGGGCAACTTGGCAAGATTTCGTCTCTATAATAAATCAAAAAAATTAACTGGGCGTGGTGGCATGTGCCTATAGTTTCAACTACTTGGAAGGCTGAGATGGAAGGATCACGTAAGCCCAGCAGGTCGAGGCTGCAGTGGCTGTGGGTGTGCCACTGCACGCCAACCTGGGAAACAGAGTAAGACTACAACTCAAAAAAAAATTAGCCGGGCCTGTAGTTCCAGCTACTTGGAAGGCTGAGGTTGAAGGATCACCTGAACCGAGCAGGTCTAGGCTGTAGTGTCTGTGAGTGTGCCACTGCACTCTAGCCTAGGTGACAGGGTGAGACTCCAATTCCAAAAAAAAAAAAAGAAAATTAAACTAACTAACGAACACCAAATTTATTCATTACATTTATCATTTGCTTATTTATTTAATTGTAGAAACAAGGTCTCACTATGCTGTCCAAGCTGATCTCCAAGCTGGGTTCAAGCAATCCTCCCACCTTGGCCTCCCAAAGTGTTGGGATTACTGGTGTGAGCCACTGTGCCCCTAACTTATCATTAAATGCCATAATGATTAACGATGACACATATCTTTTCTTTTCTCTTCTATTCTCTTTTTTGAGTTGGAGTCTCACTCTGCCACCCAGGCTGGAGTACAGTGGCATGCTCATGGCTACCACAGCCTTGACCTGCCGGGCTCAGGCGATCCCTCATCCTCAGCCTTCTAAGTAGCTGGAACCACAGGCACACACCACCATGCTCGGCTAATTTTTTGATTTATTGTACAGACGAGGTCTTGCCATGTTACTCAGGCTGGTCTTGAATCCCTGACCTCAGGCAATCTTCTTGCCTCCACCTCCCAAAGTGCTGGATTACAAAGTGCTGCACCTGGCTGACACAGATCTTTTCAAAATTAAAACTATACTCTAGCATTTTAAACTTATCACATGGCGCTTTTTTTTTTTTTTTTTTTTTAAGTTAGATTCTCACACTGTCAAACAGGCTGAAGTGATGTGGCTCCAACATTGCTAACACAGTCTAAAAATGTTGGGCTCAGGCAAACCTTCTACCACAGCCACAATAGTATATG
>CAUYQG010035540.1:0-15086 GCA_963574415.1 Tarsius wallacei | reverse complement strand
CAATTGTAAGTTCTTCATTAGTTGGTAAGATCCTAGAGGTCAGGAGGCATGTCTTATTTTCTGTACTAATTGTGTGTTTATTAAAGTGGGACTCTAAACTAAATTGGAGCTTACTCGTGATATATTTTTAGAAATCACCACACTGTCTTCCAAAGAGGTTGTACTAGTCTGCATTCCCACCAGCAGTGTAGAAGCATTCCTTTTTCTCCACATCCTCACCAGCATCTGTTGTTGTTTGTTTTATTAATGATGGTCATTCTGAACTGGGATTTTTATCCTGACCTCGCCGTTCATTAACTCTGTGACTTTCCAGGGACTCTTATCGGCTCCAGTGTCATTTACTTCATATGTAAAATGGAGCTCTCGATAGTACATTCAGCTGGGCTCGGTGGCTCAGCCCGTAATCCCGCGCCTTGGGAGGTTGAGGTGAGTGGATTGCCTGAGCCCGCGGGTTCGAGACCCGCCTGGGGCAACTTGGCGAGACCTCATCTCTACAATAAATCAAAAAATTAGCAGGGTGTGGTAGCATGTGCCTGTAGTTCCGGCTACTCGGAAGGCTGAGGCGGAAGGATCGCGGGAGCCCAGCAGGTGGAGGCTGCGGTGGCCGGGAGCGGCCACTGCACTCCGGTCTGGGTGACGGAGTGAGACTCCAACTCAAACAAAGCAAAACAAAACAAAACAAAACAATAGTACCTTCATCTTGGGCTGCTGTAGAGATTGAATAAGGTTATATATGGGAAACATCTAGGGAAGTCCTTGACTCATAATAAAAGACCAACAACGCTGAGTTGTTGATCACATTATCACTGATATTATTATTAGCAATCATATTAAGAATAATATTTTCTTGCCTTTAGAATGGGATGATAGTGGTGCCTTCCTTTGGGAGTTGCCATGGAGATTGCACAGTGCCTGTGAAGCACTTAGGTGCCTCACCTCAGTAAGCTCTCCATAGAGTAAATTTTTGCTGTTGTTGTTATAAAGCCATTAAGGACCAAATTTTTCTATCCTTCGGTAAGTAGAAGTGGTCACTTCTCTTACTTCTGAGAAGATGTGAAAATCAGCCATAAAAAAAGGCTCCTTTTGATTGCTTTCTGATAGTCTGGTGGAAAATCACACACACGCACACACCAAAAGGTAACCACCTGTGCCCCATGTATAGAATATTAAGGTCTTTTCCTCAGAGGTCAAGGGGAGGAGTGTCATGTGAACAGGTGAGACAAGGACCTGAATACGCCTGCCTCCCTCCTCCTCATCTTCCTTCTTCTTGTCTCTCTTGCTGTGAAGGAAGAAAAACCACAGCAACCGAGTTATACGTTATATGGTCGAGTGGGCAATCGAATTCTCAGAACTTTCTGAGGTGTTCCAAAGTTAGGGTCACTTTAGCGTACTTGACTTTGAAGTGTTTCAAACTGTTCAGAACTAAATGAGTCGAAAGTGGCAGTAAACAATTACTGAGGTAAGAGGTTTACCCATGGTATAAGAAAGGGATTCAGTTTCTAGAATCATCAGCTCCCATTGTCAACTGCAGGCACACCTCGTTCTATGGCGCTTTGCAGATATTGTGTATTTCATAAGTTGAAGGCTTATGTGTCAACAACCCTGAGTCCAGCGAGTTTATTGGCGCCGTTTTTCCAGCAGCGTATGCTCGCTTGGTGTCTCTGGGTCCCATTTTGGTAGTCCTTGCAATATTTCAAGCTTTTCCATGATTATGTCTGTTATGGTGATCTGTGATCAGTGATCTTAGATGTCACTATTGTCATTGTTTTGAGGCAGCCGGGCTCGGTGGCTCAGCCTGTAATCCCGTGCTTAGGAGGCTGAGGTGAGTGGATTGCCTGAGCCCGCGGGTTCGAGACCCGCCTGGGCAAGCGAGACCTCATCTCTACAATAAATCAAAAATTAGCCAGGTATGGTAGTGCGCCCCTGTAGTTCCAGCTACTTGGAAGGCTGAGGCGGAAGGATCGCCGGAGCCCAGCAGGTCGAGGCTGTGGTGGCTGGGAGCGGCCACTGCACTCCAGTCTGGGTGACAGAGTGAGACTCCAACTCAAAAAAAAAAAAAAATTGTTTTGAGGCATCACAAATCATGCCCGTGAAAGATGGCAAACTTAATCAATAAATGTGTGTTCTGGCTGCCCCACCGACCACTTGTTCTCTCATCTCTCTCCCTCTCCTCAGGCCTCCACATTTCCTGAGACACATCATATTAAAATTAGGCCAAGTAATAAGCCTACGATGGCCTTTCAAGTGCAAGAGTCTCACGTCTCTCCCTTTCAATCAAAAGTGAGACCTGATTAAGCTTAGTGAGGAAAACATGTTGAAAGTCCAGATAAACGGAAAGCTAGACCTCTTGTGCCCAATGGTTAGTCGAGCTGTGAATGCAAAAAAAAAGTTCTTGAGGAACACGTGCTACTCCAGTGACCACACAGACGTTAAGAAAGCCCAACAGCCTAAGTGCTGATGTGGAGGAAGTTTTAGTGGTCTGGATAGAAGATCAAACCAGCCCCAACATTCTCTTCAGCTAAAGCTAATCCAGAGCAAGGTTCTAGCTCTCTTGAATTCTGTAAAGGCTGAGGGAGAGGAGGAAGCAGCAGAAAAAATTTCAGAGCTAACAGAGGTTAATTCACGAGGTTTAAGGAAAGAAGTCATCTCTAAAACACAAAAGTGCAAGGCAAAGCAGCAAGTGATGATGGTGAAGCCAAAACAACCTAACCAGAAGATCTAGCTGAGGTCACCGATGAAGGTGGCTACTCAAAACAGATTTTCAATGAAGATGAAACAGCCTCCTATTGGGAGAAGATGCCATCTAGAACTTTAATGGAGAGTAAAAGTCAATGCCTGACTACAAGCTTCTAAGAACAGGCTGATTCTCTGTTTAGAAATGAAGGCAGGTGGTGACTTTAAGTGGAAGCCAATGCTTATTTACCATTCCGAAAATCTTAGAGCCCTTAAGAATGATGCTAAATCTACTCTACCATGCTCTATAAATGGAATGACAAAGGCAGGATGACAGCACATCTGTTCACAGCATGGTTTACCAAATATTTTAAGCCCACTATTGAGACTTATATATTGCTCAGAAAAAAGTTCTTTTCAAACTATTGCAGTATGCCTGGTCATCCAAGAGATCTGAAGGGGATGTAAAAGGATATAAATGTTGTTTTCATGCCTTCTTATCTAAGAAATACATTTTGTAAGGCTATAGCTACCGTAGGTAGTGGTTCCTTGGATGAATCTGAGCAAAGCAAATTGAAAGCCTTCTGGAAAGGACTGTCATTCTAGAAACCATTAAGAACATTTGTGATTCATGGAGGAGGTCAAAGTAACAACAGTAACAGAGATTGGCAGTGGATTCTAACCCTCATGAATGATTTTGAAGAGTTCAAGACTTCAGTAGAGAAAGTTACTATAGATGTTAGAGATTGGATGGGTGAGGAGTTGCTTCTTCTGAATGATCAAAGAAAGTCGTTTTCTTGAGATGGAACCTTCTTCTGGTAAAGATGCTGTGAACACTGTTGAAATGATGACAAAGGATTTAAAATATTCCACAAACATAGTTGATAAAGCTATAGCATGGTTTGAAAGAACTGATTTAACTTTTGAAAGAAACTCAACTGTAGAGGAAATTCTATCAAACAGCATCACATGCTAAAGAGAAATATTTCATGAAAGGAAGAGTCAATCAATGTAATAAACCTCGTGTTGTCTTGTTTTAAGAAATCACTATAGCCAACCCAAACTTCAGTAACCAGCACCCTGATCAGTCAACAGCCATCATCTCGAGGCAAGATTTTCCACCAGCAAAAAAATTGTGACTTGCTGAAGACTCAGATGATTGATGAGTAGAATTTTTTTTTTTTTAGTAATAAGTATTTAAAAAGTAAGGTATATAAGGTATGCATGCATTTTTTTTTAGGCAAAAGCCATTACGCACGCACACACACACATATGTAAGTATATTGTGTAACTTTTATATGCACTGGGAAACTAAACAATTCGTGTGATGTGCTTTATTGCAGTGGTCTGGAACCAAACCTGCAATATCTCTGAGGTATGCCTGTAAAGAGAAAATGTTGCAAATAGTAGGAAACATAATAGAACGCGCTAAAAGGAATACTTAAGGAATCAGGGGAAATCCACCTCTTTGATATACAAAATAGTTCAGCAAAATTTGACTTTGTAACTGGGTAATTAACATGCCGATATTTTGGAGTCATTCCTCCCCCACGGCTGCTGTTTGCATAGAAATCTCCAGCCACGTGCTTCATCCTTGCTGCTTTCATTGTACCTACGAACAGACAGGGGACTGAAGACACCCTGGTGGGAAAATGAAGAGTGAGCTCTGCAGACCACTTCTCATTAGACAGCCAGGGGAGGCTGTCTTCCTCCATGTGTTTCCCAAGAACAGAAATGATGGCGATGGTACCCTCTTTGCATCCTGATTTGTCTCATTTTCGAATCAGAAACCCACCAGACACCACCCTTGAAAACAAAAGTGAAGGAGAAACAAGGAGAGACAGACAGATTGATCTGCAGCGTCCTCATTCGGATCCTAACAAGGGAACAATCCCGCCATTTGCAGTCAGATAAAGGATATTATCTCAGTAATAAAAGGCAATTGAGAATCTAAATGAAAAATCTAATGCTTTTCATGCTGATTTATTTTAGATTAGAAAAAGTTAAACCAGATGTAAACACGAAGAGATGAAGCATGAAGAGGGAATCATGGTAGAGTGATAAATCTCGGTTTCGAGTTATTACAGGTGCGGGGTTGCATTAACCAGAAAATACACTGTTGATCCGTAAACTGATCCGACATTAATTATTGTTGCAGAAGAGAGTTCAGAAGATTGAATAAAAACACGCAGCACCGGCAAAGATCAATCATGCATCTAGATTAGCGGTATAGAGTGCATATCACAACGTCCCCTAACCAATCAGCTATCCAGCCTGGAGCCATTCACCTCACAAGCTGTCTGCTCCCTTGTGGAGCCTCTTCCATCCCCTGTAGAAGGCATTCAGATGCTGAAAAGAGATAGCCCTCTTTCCTTTGGATTCCGGTAATCCCTATCTTTATCCTAAAGAGAAGACCCAACCAAACATCCACCCTTGGTAGTTGGGATCCAAGTAGATTTGGGATGTCGCTTCTGTTTTCTCTGCAAACCATGCACATGTCCAGAGAGGCAAAGTCTGGGGCGAGGAATATATTGGAAGCAAGGTTCTGTGTCGATCTGGAAATTCTTTTATTGTTTTCTCCCCTCTCTTCTTTTCTGGGTTATATAAAGTTTCAGTTTTGCTTGCTCAATGCTCTACAAAGCTCAGGAGCCATCTCTCATGACCCCACCTACCTCTTACACACATGTGCGTGCGCACACGCACACACACACACACGCACACACACACACTCTGCATTCTAGTTGCAAAAGAAAAGGGTCAAGCATTTTGTGTAGGGTTTAAAAGCATAAGCATTTGAATTAGGCTGGGGCTGTATCCTGGCCATGGCATTTAGTAGCTCGGTGACCTAGAGCAAATTGCCTAATCTCTCCATACCCCAGGGTCCCTATCTCTTAAATGCAGGAGGATGTCTTTTTAATGGCAGTTGAAACAAGGACTGGTTCAGGGTATATGGAAAACTCAAACCCAGGGGATAGTGATGAGCGTTCATTGGGTGCCCACAGTTCTGATTGACAATCCTCCATCCCAAACTTTTGGGACTAACTGTGATTCATGAAGATCTGAGGTAGCACTCTGTCATTAAGCTAATTAATAAAATGTATGAAATTCCACTCAATGGAATAACTTAATATTATACATAGCCTTAGGTTAGTTCATGTAAGGTTTTGCTATCAGATTAGCTTGCTACAAATCTAGGGAGAAAGACTCTTGGATGTCAGAACTTTGTTCATTTTAGACTTGCAGATGGACTATGCACCCATAGTGAGTACTCAGACATCTTGAAGGGAGAGTCAGAAAACAACAAAAGCAGTAGCGTATTTGCCCATTAGAGCCCATTATGACAGGGCTTGGGAGAATCAAGTGAGTGAATGTGGAGGTTGCTTTGTAAAGCATTTAGTCTTATAGAAATGGAAGGGTCTACCGTTAGTGCTCCCGAAATGTTGTCAAAGATCACTGGAGCACAGCTTCTGGCTGTGGATGGAATTCACAGATCAATATGCTGTCGGTGCTGTTGTTGTCCTAGCAAATATCAGGCTTGACCACAGCATTTCTGTTGGGACAGTCTGGCGGTATTATACCCTGGGAGGTGGCAGGCAATGTGATTGGTGTAGAAGGAACGCTGGACCAGGGTCAGGAGGGCTGGTGTATGTGACAGAGCCACCATGTTCTTGTTCTTGGGCACTTGGGTTTCTTGCCCAAGATTGCTGGCCCTTGGTTACAGTATCTTAAAAAAAAAAAGATAATGTGTCCTTGTCAACACTTGGGGATTTGGGAGAATCAAAATGAGGTAATGTGTGTAACAGAACTTTGCAAACTGGGGCATCCCCTTTTATTTGGGGGTATCAGGATGTTTTTAAGACACTTTATCCTAACCATAGTTTTCTGTTTCCCAGGAGTGATCCTAATGGCTTGGATTCCAATCTGGGATCCTTTACTTGCTTACTAGATGTATGTGACTTTGGGCAAGTTACTTAACTTCTCTGTGCCTCAATTTCCATATCTGTAAAGTAGAAATAATAACGATCAAGCCTCTCTCACAGAGTTGTTTGAGGATCCTGTGAGGTTATTGTTTTTACTAGAGAAAGCCTTGTGTGACCCCAGGCTTGAACCAGGCCCCTGAGCCACTGGGAATGGATGTGAAAAATGGGTCTTAGATCTTTTCCCTCATTGTGTGACTTTGGTAAATGACTATTTCCATTCACTAAATAACACCTTAATAGCCTCAGAGACTTAAGGGAGACATAGTCTTGAAAGGACTGAGTTGGGAGTCACTTAATGATCACTCACAAAATAGCTCAGGGCTGATCAGGCTCTCCCTCTGAGTAGTAAACAGTAAGAATTAGAGCCAACCTTTTGTTTATTGGGGATGATATTTCTGCTTGTAGAAAGAGTGCCACATAAATTCCAGGCATTTGCAAGCCAGAGACTGGTGTCCTCTTAAGTTCCTAACCCCTTAGCTTCCTAACTGTGACCAGGAACCCTGCTTTTTCCCTCTCTCTCTCTCCTCCTCCCCGCCCTCCCTTCCTTGCTTCCTTCCTTCCTTCCTTCCCTCTTTTCTTCTGCAAACATTCACTGTGTTTCACATCAGTACCCACAACTGTGCTGGACACCAGAGATGTGCAGAAAGGCTCTGGTCCAGGAATCTCTGAGTCTCATGGGAAGACAGACTCAGTCTCAATAATTTTTAGCACTTCTTTTTATCATCAATAATTACATGGCCGATGGGCAGTAGCTGAGTTGAGCCAGAGTTGGGTGAGGAGGAATCCACTGGCAAGCAAGGCAAAAGTAACTTTATTCTCATAGGGGTTATAGACAAGCTGCGAAATAGACATCAGTTGTAGATTCATGCACATCGTGTATGTTTACAAACCAAGGCAAGTGCTCTGAAGGAAAAGGAATGCTTCCGTAAGAGCTTAGAAATCAGAAACATGATGTCATTTTGAAGGTCGTGTCGGAGAGACACTTGTGTTTACAGGTCCAAGGGAAGACCAGGGAAACATGGTATGCAAATTGGACAAATGTACAAGGGTCCTGCGGTGGGTGAGAGCATACACATTCAAGGGGAGGAAGGCAGCTCACACAGAGTGTGGCTGGGAGAAAGGTGGCCAGTGATGCCAGAGATTAACGGGGGCAGACTACATAGGGCCCTCTTCATACTTACCCTAAGGGTTTTGCTGTTCTGTGGGAAGGGCTTTCAGTAAGCAGCCAACAGAAAGCAAAGCCAATGCCAAGTCTTCCTAGGATGTTGCGTTGGATTGAGAATGGGAGTCAGTTGATGACAGAGCTTCCTGAAGCACTCCATCATTGGGAATTCCTGGATCAATAGTGCCCAGAGCCTGCAGAACGCTGTTCTAGGCTTTGAAAAACCAGGCATTTGCAGAGAGCTGTGGATCTTGGTTGATTTGCCATCCTCTGTGAATTGCTGGGGCCCCCGAGAGAGAGAAATTGTCTGTGATCCAAACCAGTGCACTTCAGTGTTCGTTACTTCATGGTAGGGCTGAGGCTCTTGACTAACGATTGCAGAGTATGTCATGAGCTTGCTGAGGGAAAATTAATTCTGTGTTGTCATATCCCAGGTTAATTAACTTGCCAAACTTGATAGAGTTACATTAAGCATATGCATAACAATCTTTCTTGAAAGAGCCATACAAGACAACAACCCAGGAGAGAAGAAGCTTAAAATCTCTGCTGTGCCAGTTTCTCCCTGCACCCTTCTACCTTCAAGGCAGCTTCCAGACCCATTTGAGTGGCCTGAGGTGGCATAGAGATAACTTGCTTCTTCGGACAAATTTAGGATTTAAATTATCTTGCAACTCATGTCCAAAGTTGCGGCACTTCTGAAAAATTTTCATGTGTTATATTCAGTATATCCTATGGCATGTTTATGCTGTGTTTGAGAAAAAGGCATAGAGAAGTATAATGGCTATATAAGTAGCGCCAGATATAGTCAAATAGTCAAATAATACTTAGTGTTTTGGTTTGCTGCGTGCTGTTATAGCAGAATATCGGAGACTATATAATTTATAAAGAATAGGAATTCACTTCTCACAGTTCTGAATGATGTGACGTCCAAGACCGAAGTGCTGTCCTCTGGTGAGGGCCTTCATGATGTATCCTCACTTAGCGGAAGGCAGAAGAAAGCCAGCCCACTCCTCTGAACCCTTTATAAAAGAGTGGTATTAATCTATTCATGGGTTGGAGTCCTCATGACCTAAATACCTCATTAGACCCCACCTCCCAAAACTATTGCCTTGGGGATTAGGTGTCCAACACATGAATTTGGGGGACACATTCAGACCATAGCACTTAGTAATAACAACGATAACAACAAAAGTACTTGGATATTAGGCTAAAAGCGAGGGTACATTGATCTGGCCAGGTCTGAATCCTGGCTCCATTGCACCAGCCTGGTGCCCTTGACCTGTTCCTGAAATGAAACCTTAGTTTTCTCAGCTGCAATAGTGGGGCTAAAAGCAGCATATCCTTATAACAGTTGTGACAATTCAATGAGAGAATATCTGTAAAAGCATTGAGCATAGAAACTGATACATGTGAAGTCTCAATAATTTTCAGCACTTCTTTGTCTATATATATATATATATATTGAGTTGGAGTCTCACTCTGTCACCCAGCCTGGAGTGCAGTGGCACACTCACAGCCACCCCAGCATTGACCTGCTGGGCTCCATCGATCCTTCAGCCTCAGCCTTCCAAGTAGCCGGAACTACAGGTGTGTGCTACCAAACCCAGCTAACTTTTTTTTTTAATTGTAGAGATGAGGTTTCGCCAAGTTGCCCAGGCTGGTCTCAAACACACAGGCTCAGGCAATCCACTCACCTCGGCCTGCCAAAGTGCTAGAATTATAGGCTGAGCCACCAAGCCCACAAAGAGTGTCTTTTGATATACAAAATTTTTTTACTTTTATTAAGTCTATTTTGTCTATTTGTTTCTTTTATTGCCTGTGCCTTTGGTATCATATCTAAGAAATCATTGTTAAATTGAATACTGTGAAGATTTTGTCCTATGTTTTAGTCTAAGAGTTTTATAGTTTATTGTTTACAAACTATATAAAGCTTTATATTTTCCAGGTAAAGTCTACAGCCAAAACATGTCCTGGGTAAAATATACACAGATATATTACCCGTTGACAAAACCTAAAATTACGTGTGTGTGCGTATGCACACGTGTGTGTGTGTGTGTGTGTATGTATGTGATGCACTTTTGAGTATCACTTGCTTCTACGCTAAAAAAAGCTTTCAACAAAAGTACAGGAAAATATAGGTGTATTAGATAAGATAGGCTAACTGCTAAACAAATAAATGAATAACAGTTCAAACAAATAGAGCCTATTTCTTGCTTAACATCCAAAATGAATATTTCCTGTTGATAGCAGTCTTTCCCCAGTGTGGTGGTTCAGAGACCCATGTTCCTTCCTTCTTGGGCCATCTTTTATTTAAGACTTCTATGGCTGTCATGTCCATTTGCACTAAGCTGATAGAAGTGGACAAAAAGGACAGAGAAGCTGTATCTCCTTCTTAACCAAGCTGGTTTTGGAAGTGACACACACAGTTTCTATCCCTAAGACTTTGGCAATGACTAGTCACATAGATATTCCTAGATGCAAGGCAGCTGGTAAATGCTGTCCCTAATAGAACATCTGCTTTCCAGTGACTGCTCTATACCTGCACTAATATGGTAGCTACTAGCCACATGTGGTTATTTGGCACTTGGAATATGGCTCACCCAAATAATGATGCACTATAAGTGTAAAATGCACACCAGAATTTTATGACTTAGCATAAAAACAATGATGTAATTATCATTGATAAATAATTGATAAGTAAATAAAATTATTGATAATCTTTATACTGATTACATGTTGAAATGGAAATACTGTAGATATACTGGGGTTTACAACTTATATGATTAAAATTAATTTCACCTGTTTCATTTTTTTTTTTAACATGGCTTGTAAAATTTTAGATTATGTATATGGCTTACATTCCATTTTTATTGGATTTTGCTGCTATGAAAATTAGCCTTCTCTGTCACACAGATTATCTATCTCATGGAATCAAGATAGAAAGTGCCTGTGGGCCACTCACAGAACTAGAAGAAAAAATTGGAACGCTCTCTGGAATCAAGAAATGTGCCCTCTCTTTTTCTTCCTTCCTCCCTCTCTCAATGAAGCCACATGGTTTCTGTTCTGTCTCACTATCTACTGGCTTTGTCCTTCTTTCTCTCTTTGTGTCTCTGTTTTCCTCTCTCTCTCTCTCTCTCCTCTCTGTTCCAATCAGCTGTGGTCAGGAGAATGGGGTCATGTGGCCTGCTGCCCATTTACCAGAACAGGTTCTCAGGAAGAGGGCAGGAGTAGGTCAGACAAACTGACTGACATGTTTGCTCAGCATATAAAATGTGTAAACACTACATAGGCTTGGCAGCTGTCAACATTCCCCAGTTTTTACACTTAACAGACCATATTTGCTTTGAGGCCTTTTGAAAGAGCTCAGCGTTGAATAGGTGACAAATTTAATCTGAGAGTATATTATTTTACTCATGTCATCACTAAAGAAAACATGTAACTAATCTTTCTTTCTGGGGCTTGTACCAGTGCCCAGAAATAGTCAACATCACTGACAAGCCTCGAATTTGCAACACTGTACCTTGTGCTCAATGCATATTCATGTATCATCAGATTTAGCCCATAAGACCAGGCTCATCAAACCATATGCCTCAATTATATGAGGGCATAAAAATTAATAAATAGGTAATATACCTTCAAATAAAAGTCTGTTTGCTGTCGAGCTAGAACTATTAAATTTTAGTATAATTCTCTAAGAAATGTGTCCAAGAAGCCCCTGTTAGAATATATATAAGCGACCTAGAGAGATCACTAGATTACCAGATGCTTTTGTAGTCTCAGGAACACCTTGTGTGCCAAACATGTCCTAAATTCATTATCACCATTAACAATTTAGTAGAAATAGATTTTTTTTCATTATTACCTTTCCCCAAGGCCAGGGGGTGGGGGGAGCCTACGAGGAATGGAATAAGGAATAGTAACTTTTGTTGAAAGGTAAAATTTAGGTATCTTCAGAGCTTGTCCAGGAAAGATGAGCTTTAGCAGGAACCTGCAGAAGAACACCAACAGCCAGGGTATGGACTAGGCCCCCGGGCATCTGGAAGAGTAGGGAGGTAGGAGATGGTGCTGAAAGAGGAGGCAATCGTGGCCCCAAATGCACTTTTTGCTTGCTATGCTCTGTCATCCTGATGAAATTCGAGCATGGATGTTCTTTCTTGCTGGTCCATTTCTCAGCCCTGCTTTGAGGTTATGGTCTTCAAAGTCAGTAGAACTTGCTTAAGTTCCTGAGGTTCGTTTACACTGGTCTCAATAAATGAATGGCCTTCCAGAAATAAGCTGACAAAGAGCAAAAGAGGTGGAATTCAACCAGTTGTTACTGTTACATCATTTTATAATCATATATATGTTCTAAAAGACTATTTAAAACATTTTGAAACATTAAAACACTTAGCATTCATAAATCTGTAATACGATTTGAATTTATTTTAAAAGCTTGAATTAAGTGCTGAACTTTATTAATTTATCCTCCCTAATAGCCTGAATATCCTGTTTAAGACAAAAAAATGAATTTCATAGTATGTATAGAAATATATATTTATACATAATTTTTTAGTTCTTTGAGAAGTCTTCAAACTGTTTTCTATAGGGGTTGAACTAGCTTACATTCCCACCAACAGTGCACAAGCATTCTCTTTTCATCACAGTCTCACCAACATCTGTTGTTTTTTGACTTTTTCTTGTCATCCTGACCAGTGCGAGATGGTATCTCACTGTCGTTTTTATATGTTTGTAGGCTGTTTGTATGTCTTTCTTAGAGAAATATCTGTTCATTTCCTTTGCCCACTTTTAAATGGAGTTATTTGTTTTTTTCCTGTCGACTAATGTGAATTCTTTACAGATTCTGGATGTTAGGCCTTTGTTTAATGCATAGTTTGCAAATATTTTCTCCCATTCTGTGGGTTGTAAGGATATCTTTAAAAATATACATGAATATTTTTAAAAGTTGGGAAAATTGTAATATTTCTATAACTATTTTATCAATATTCCTTTATACAGTATACCTATGTAACAACAAATCCTCACATGTTCTCCAAGATTGTAATATTTCTATAACTATTTTATCAATATGTCTTTATACAATATACCTATGTAACAACAAATCCTCATATGTTCTCCAAGATTCTTTAAAAAAGTATATATATATATATGATATTTATATATATATAAAATCCTTGGACTTAGACATAAATGTAGATGAAAGAATACCTAAATATGCAACTGAGATATTTAAACAAGAGGTCAAGAGTCAAGACAGAGTAAGCCAAGAGGACTGCTGGCTTACTAAAATAAAAGAGAGAATAAAAAGAATGGGGGTCAGGGCTGCTACGAGGGTAGAAAACAAGGAAATCTATAGGCCTCTGAAGAATTGGTTTCCATAAATATTGGTCTTTTCCCTAGTAAGCTGTAATTTCCTACTTGTGTTGTTTAGCTTAGTTGTAGAATTTTACCATAATCAAAAGTTAAGTTGGCTTACTAAAATTCTTGAGTGTTTAGTTTTGGCGAATTCCATAGTTACTGTGATGTTGATTTGCAGGAATCTGACAAATGATACATAATGCTAGAAAATTGAGTTTAAAATACACTTCTCTTTTATATTCTCATTCCTATAATAGAAGAACAGAAAATTAAGTCTAATGCTGCTGTGTTACTGACACTTCAAAAAAGATTTAATTAGTTTCTCTGACAAAGCAGTAAATCTTTAAATTAAAGAGTTCAGGAGTGCTTAGCCCCATAAATTCTCTAAGGAAATTTAAATAGGAATTAGTTTTAAACACATCTTCCTTGGTGCTTCCCATGAGGAAGCCAATGTTTGCCCCTTGACAAATGTCAAACATAACTGTACCTTGAATATATACCATTGCAAGCATTTAGCAAAATAAAACATCATGATGTTAAACAATTATAAGATAACCTCCAGAATGCCAGAGAATAATATAGAAAAAAAATCAATGAATAAATAAATATCATGGTCTTCTATAGCAATAGACAACATTTACTAAATTCTTATGAAATGCTATGTCCTGTTTTAAGGGTTTTACATGAATTGAGTCTTTAATCTAGTGATACTTTGTGGTTGATGCCATTATTTCCCATTGTACAGATGAGGAAACAGATTGAGTAACTTCATAAGAATATACTGCTGGAGGATATCTATAGTGAAGGCTATGAGAATGCCAACAGTATTCCCTTGGGCCTTGATAGTGTAATACCTAACTGCCAGACCCTGTGGCAGCCTACTTTACACTGTTCAGGACAGGCCAAAAGTTCAGGGCTAGACTCAGCACCTCTCTGCTCCCAGGATCCCTCAACCAATGACTGATGGGATTTGTTTTACAATCTCCCAGCTCCCTCACCACTCAAGTAGCTTAACACTGAGGCACATGTTCTACATTGGCTACCAAGAGAGCCAAACAGGATTAAACTTTGGCTATCTACCTTCATCACTTACTTGAAAATATATCATATTGTCTGCCTTCCCTTTATTTTACTTCCTCAGTCCCCATCAGTGGTTCCTAAGATCACATCTCAAATTATTTTCACTCATGCCCTTGTCTCAAGGTGTGTTTCTGGACAAATCTAAACTAAAAGAGAGTACTAGCTGGGAATAGAACCTAGATAGGCAGACTGTAGAATCCATGTGCTTAATCACTACAATACATTGCCCATTTTCCCAAAAAGTTGACACACATTTTGTAAAATCACTTCAAGACATGACAGAAAGAAGAATCTTTGTCTCCATTTTACATCCTAACTTCTTGTCAAGAACTGCAAAGGGACTGAGGGTTTACTCCTTGCTGGCTAACAAATTAGCCGGCCTCAGTTTGATGAAGTCTGTTTAAAAAAACATGGAACTCCTAGGTGAGAGACAGGGAACTTTATTATACACAGCAAGAGAAATAGGCAGAGTATCAGCATTTGCTCCAGTACTCCAAGGCCCATTTCCCACAGAACAACACAGATGAGTCCAGATGGATTAGCTGCACATTCAGTGGATTGTGGTATAGGAGAGAAACCCTGAAGTCAGGGAACCCAGACCTTTTATACTGAACAGCAAGCAGCCTGCTGTTTGCTCCAAAGGAGACACTATCTTTTTCAGGGCTATTATACAAACATCGTGGAAAAAAATCGTCTCTCATAAAGAAAATCAGTGCCTCACTCACAAGATGTGAAGATATGCAAAAGACCCATAGAAAATTGTTTTCCAAGCAGTGTGGCAATTCCTAAAAGCTCTAAATATCAACCTCTCATATGACCCCGCAATCCCCCTACTG
>CAUYQG010035531.1:0-11412 GCA_963574415.1 Tarsius wallacei | reverse complement strand
AGTGGATTGCCTGAGCCCGCGGGTTCGAGACCCGCCTGGGCAAGCGAGACCTCATCTCTACAATAAATCAAAAAATTAGCTGGGCGTGGTAGCGCGCGCCTGTAGTTCCAGCTCCTTGGAAGGCTGAGGCGGAAGGATCGCCGGAGCCCAGCGGGCCGAGGCTGCGGTGGCCGGGAGCGGCCACTGCACTCCAGTCTGGGCGACAGAGTGAGACTCCAACTCAAAAAAAATAATAATAATAATAATGCTGGATGAACAATTGCATTGAGTAGACATAGATTTTCATCTATCTTGAGTATCTATCCAAAACTAAAATTGCTGGGTCATATGGAAAGTTGATACTTAACATTTATCAAACTGTCTTTCAAAGCCACTTCCTGTTTTTTGCCTTCTCACCAGAATGTTTGCAGGTACTTGTTTCTCCACGTTTTTTGTATTTTTGATTATAGTCATGTAGTTTCCTCATGGTTGATAATGTTGAACATATGTTCAGGTGCCTATTAGCTCTTCAAATATATTTTTTGCTGAAGTATCTGTTCAAATCGTTTGCTCGTTTTTTTTAAGTTGAAATCTCACTCTGTCACCCAAGCCGGAGTGCAGTGGCACACTCATGGTCACCCCTGCTTCGACCTGCTGGGCTCCCACAATCCTTCCACCTCAGCCTTCCAAGTAGCCAGAAATACAGGCATGCGCTACCTCGCCCAGCTAATTTTTTGATTTATTGTAGAGACGAGGTCTCACCAAGTTGCCCAGTCTGGTCTTCAACCCTCAGGGCTCAGGCAATTCACTCGTTTCAGCCTCACAAAGTGCTGGGATTACAGGCTGAGCCACCGAGCCCGGGCTTGCTCATTTTTAATGATATTATTTGCTTTCTTATTATAGAGTTGTAAGAGTTCACTACATATACTGAATACAAATCTTATATCAAATACATGATTTGCAAATATTTTCTCCCAGTCTTTAGCTTGTCTGTTCATTTTTTAAGTGAAGCAAACATTTTAATAATTTTGATGAAGTTCAAATTATTATTATTTTTCTCCTAAGGATTATATGTTTAGTGTTGGATCCAATAATTCTTTGCCTAACCAAGGTCATAAAGATTATTTTTCAGCCAGGCATGGTGGCTCATGCCCATAATCCCAGCACTTTGGGAGGTCAAAGTGAGAGGATTGCCTGAGCTTAGGTGTTTGAGACTAGCTTGGGCAACATGGTGAGATCTTGTCTCTAAAATAAAATAAAAAAAAATTAGCCAGGCATGGTGGCACAGACCTGTAGTTAGAGCAACTTGGAAGGTTGAGGCAGAAGGATCACCTGAACCCAGCAAGTCAAGGCTGCAGTAGCCATGATTGTGTCACTGTACTTCTGTCTGGGTGGCAGAGTGAGACTCTGGCTCAAAAAAAAAAAAGAAAAAGAAAAAAAGAAAGTTATTCCATGTATAATTATTTCATGTTTTATTCTGAAAGTTTTTTTTTTTAATTTTAGCTCTCAAACTTAGATCTAGGTTCCATTTTGTGTTAATCTGTATATATGATGTGAGGTATGGGGATATCAAATTGTCCCAGAGCCATTTTTGAAAAGACTATCTTTTCCCCTGATACATTCCCTTGAAATCTTTGTCAAAAAGCAGTTAACCATCAAAGTAAGCGTTTATGTCTGAATTGGACTCACAGTTCTGTTTCATTGATCTTTATCCCTATCTGTATGCCAGTACCATACTGTCTTGATTTCTGTAGCTTTATAGAAATGTTTGAAAAAGAGGGATATGCTCTCCGTTTTGTTCTTTATAATTTTTTTGGTCACTATTTGGGTCCTTTGTATGTGCATATCAATTTTAAGATCTGCTAGTCAAACAGCCTGCTGTGATTTTGGTAGGGATTGTGTTGCATATATAGATTTATTTTCAAGAATTGCCAGGTTGAAATTTTTTTCAAATATTTATTTCTGATCCTTTATCTCTCTGCTCTCCTTCTGAAACTTTTGATGTATACATTACTATAATGTTGTTCCAACAACTCTCTCTCTATGGAGATTCTGTTCATTTGCTTCACTGTGTTTTTTTTTTCCTAGATTGAATAATATCTATTGGTCTATCTTTAAATTTTTGGATTCCTTCTTGTGCCATCTTAAATATGCTATGATCCTCTCTAGTGACTTTTTTTTTTCAGTTACCTTATTTTCTAACTCCAGAGTTTCTATTTGGCTTTTCTTTTTTCATTTTTGTGTATTTTGAGATTATCCATTTGATAAGGCATGCTACTATATTTTCCTTTAATTATTTAAATATGATTCATTTAGTTCTTTGAGAATAATTATATTGCCTGTGTTGTCTGCTAAATATAACAACTAAGTCCCTCTGAGACAGTTTGTATTGCCTTCTTTGAAAAAAAAGAATGGATTATGATTTCTTGTTTCTTTGCATATCATAGTTTTATTGTTACTGTTGAAAACTGGACATTTTAGCTAATATATTATAGCAACTCTGAATTCTGATTCTCATCCCCTCCTTCCCTTGGGGAGGTTGCTTCTTTTTGCTTGCTTATTGGTTTAGAAACATTCCTGGAATAAATTTCTAAAAGTCTTTCTGCAGTGCACAGATATAGATATGTTTGCTCACTTAAAAATTCTTTTTATTCCTAGGAATTGTCTTTTTGTCAGCATACCTATAGATCTTGCAACACCTTGACCCAGGAAGACTTCCATTCTCTGCTTACTGGTTTCAGAAAGCCATTCATAGTCAAGGCAGTTTACCTGGTCTGCCCCTTTTGACATCTATAGCATCTCCTCTGGGTGTGAGCTTAATCTCACATCCAGTCAATAGCTGTGTGCCAATAGCTATGACTTTCTTTAGTCTCTCCTACCCTTATACACATCTTTACAGGTGCAAGTAACTTTCGAATTTTCCAGTCATATATGGCAATGAATCAAAATAATTGATAGCTATATCACTCATGCTAAGTTATTGACCAGTCTGATACTCTGTTGCTCACCTCAACCAGACCCTCAAACTCTGGCTATGTGCACTGTTGGCCTTCCCCATTCATTGCCACTAATATAGTCATTGTTCCAACAATGCTCTTGGCTGTAAGGGTTTTCCAACTTCACTCC
Source organism: Tarsius wallacei (assembly GCA_963574415.1). Lineage (NCBI taxonomy): Eukaryota > Metazoa > Chordata > Mammalia > Primates > Tarsiidae > Tarsius > Tarsius wallacei. Next base: position 8,307 of record CAUYQG010035531.1, on the reverse strand, counting down.
AAGTGAAGTGAGTGTCTTCTGACAGCAAAGCTGATGGTCTTCATAGCTATCCACTCCCTGGTAGAACTTTGATGGTGAGCAGTCAAGAATGCCAGACTCTTACTGTTATTACACGGGGTTCAGTATTTCAGGTCCCCAAATGGCCATTTCTTTGCAGTTTTGTCCAGCTTTGTGACTTTTTTGGGGAGGATAGGGTTAGCCGAGGTCCTTACTCTGCCACTTCAGAAGTCCTACCTTCAATATATTCTTAAATATCACTAAGAATATTATTATTATTATTATTTATTTTTATTTTTTGAGTTGGAGTCTCACTCTGTCACCCAGACTGGAGTGGAGTGGTCATTCCCGGCTACCGCAGCCTCGACCCGCTGGGCTCCGGCGATCCTTCCGCCTCAGCCTTTCAAGTAGCTGGAACTACAGGCGCGCACTACCACACCCGGCAAATTTTTTTATTTATTGTAGAGATGAGGTCTCGCCAAGTTGCCCAGGCTGGTCGCGAACCCGCGGGCTCAGGCAATCCCCTCACCTCAGCCTCCCAAAGCGCGGGATTACAGACTGAACCACCGAGCCCGGCTTATTATTATTATTATTATTATTATCATTATTGAGTCATCAGAGTCTCACTCTGTGGCCCAGGCTGGAGTGCAGTGGCTTGCTCATGGCCACCCTATCGTCGACCTGCTGGGCTCAGACAATCCTTCCGCCTCAGCCTTCCAAGTAGCCGGAACTGCAGGTGCGCTACCACACCCGGCTAATTTTTTGATATATTGTACAGACGAGGTCTCACCGAGTTGCCCAGGCTGGTCTCGAACCCTGGGGCTCAGGCAATCCTCTCGCCTTGGCTTCCCAAAGTGCTGGGATTATAGGCTTGAGCCACTGCGCCCGGTCAAGAATATTATTTAAATATTTGAAAATATTTTCTCCTGCTTCTTCAGTTATCTGTTTCCTATGGGACCATATTTTGTTGGCCTATCATTTTTTCTATCTATCTTTTTGGTTATCTTTTATTACCTATACATGTTTAAGTAGCGGAAACTTAGCTTTTCTCTCCTTCTCTTTCTTTCTCTCTTTAATTTTTATGCCAGTGTTACTTGCCTTTTCCCTCTCCTGCATCCCCTCATTTTATTTTACCCTTAATAGGGCATGAGGTCTTCATCATCTCCTTGCCTTCCCCTCCCCATTTTAGACAGACTTCCACCTCGCCTTTTGTTCCCCTTCTAATTAAAGGCCAAGCCAGGGATCCAGAGGCAGAGAATGAAGGATCCAGTGGAGTACTTTGTTCTGACAGCCACTTGGCTTCTTAGCTCCTCCAACAGAAGGAGATTGATCTCCACAGAGGAATCTGGTTTAAAAGAAACACTTGATTTTAATGCACAAAACCACCAGCCAAGCCTCCAACACATCCCCAGACTGTTGACCAGAGCTCAAATATCTTATGACTAATTGAATGGATCCAACTGAAATGTCAGCCTTATTATCAATAGGTAAGTATTATTCTCAGTGGAGCCATATAGTGTACTATGATCATATTTCTTTTTTCATGGAACAATCTGCTTTTTCTTGGGCTAATCATTGCCTCACTTTGGGTCTGCTCAGGTATCCAAATGCTGTCACTAATTCATCTCTGGGCTCTCGGCTAGGAGTTTAACACTCCCTCTCAAAATATTCAGACATACAATGTGACCTTTCAGTTCCATTTTCTTAGAGACATCCACACTTGAGCCCTTAGTCTTCTTGCACCAATGTGCACACATTGCTGTCTGGAGCTCTTGCATATATGTTTTTGTTATGGTCCGAATGAATGCTCGGCTGCCAATAAACCTGGCAATAAATCGAGAGGCAGAAAGACTAGTAGAAAGAAGTTTATTTTTGAATTTAAATCCTGGAGCAGAGCAACCCTCTCGGGTCCCCTCCTATTGTGGGAGTTTTCTGTCCTCTCAATAATCCTTTTTTCAACAAGAAAAAAAACAAATCCAGGGAGCAGAGCCGGACTCGAGGCCTTTCTATAGTGGTTCTGCTCACCCTTCAGGCTTTACAGTCTACTTTTATAAATCCAGAATTGTTGGCACCTATACATTAGCCACATGACCAGCAGAGCATTGTGTAGAACTTAAGTTGCAACCACATTTTATTGATACTGACATTTTACGGTCCAGACTTTCTGATGCCAGGTACCAGAGGTATCGCATAGCTTTTATCAGTAGGGCCTGGCAGAAGTGTTAATCAGGCTTGCCATAGAGTAAAAGGAGTTTATAAGGCCTGAGACATCATGCATTATGCACAAGTTATACAAATCACAAAACATATGATTACACAAAACATATGATTAGTGGTTCTGCTCACCCTTCAAGCTCTACAGTCTACTTTTATAAATCCAGAATTGTTGGCACCTATACATTAGCCACATGGCCAGCATTACATTGATACGAAAATTATACAAACCTGCTACTACCAAGAAAAGGGAGTAAATGGGAAATTACATCTTTTAGTTGATTAGGCATAGTCCGCAGGGAAGTCAAGGATCCCCAGAAATTGCTTACTGGGAATGCAAAGGAGATAAGAGGAAGCACACCTTTTATTAGCCTCAGGAATATTGTTCAGGAGTTCTTGAACCCTTGCCGTGCCCTTCTCTAGGGGCTGTGGCAATATGGACAGACATTAGCGGGTCTCTATCATTTTCTGTGGAGAACCTACCTTGATTCTTGCAGTTGATTGACAGCCTTCTGAACATGGCTGATAAATGGTCCATGGAAGATACACTTTTGAGGCATTCCATGTCTGAAATATCTTTATAATATGCTAACACTTGACTGACTTGAGAGATCGGTTGGGTACAGTACAGAGGGTACAGTACAGAGGGTTGCTCTGCTCCAGGATTTGAATTCAAAAATAAACTTCTTTCTACTAGTCTTTCTGCCTCTCGATTTATTGCCAGGTTTATTGGCAGCCGAGCATTCACTCGGACCATAACAAAAACAGTACTTTAGAAATCAGTTTCCTCCAAAATTCCAAGGTATGTCCTCTTTGTCTTTTAGCTTCCAATGTTACCTCTGAGAAGTCCTATGCCTTTCTCGTCGTTATTAGTGACAATCTTTGTATGTGACCTCTTTTCCCCACTATATAGTCTAACAATTCATCCGTTCTAGTGATGTTTCATTCTGTGTGCTGAATATTCAATAAATTATTCCTTATAGTAATCCTCTTCCATGTGTTTGTTTTCAATTTTTCTCACTGGAACTACTACTATTTAAATGTTACATGATTTGGACTTATTCTCTAAATTTTTAATATTTTTTCTCCTAATTTTTATTTATTTGCTTTTTTGTTCCACTTTCTGGGAAAATTCCTTTTCAAGAAATCACTATATTTTAAACCTTCTATTAATTTTTTTTCTGATACCATATGAGGGGGGACCCCCCAAAACTGGAATTATCTTTTGGAGGGCATGTCCCTTGAAGTACAGGTTTTCCCCTCTAGGTAAGTGCTCAAGGAACCCATCACCATCAGTGCACCAGCTAGCTTTGTTGTGAGAGGCTGCATTGTGGAAGAAACATCCCAAGTTTTGGCAAAAAAGTGACTGATTCTTCCATCACAACAATGCACTTGCTTACATCACGCTAAATGTTCAGCAGTTTTTGACCCAAAATGGCATGATTCTTTATTCATCTGATCTCACCCCAAATGACTTTATTTTGTTTCCCTGGATGGAAAAAGTACTGAGAGAAAAACACTGGCCGGGCACAGTGGCTCAGCCTGTAATCCCAGCACTTTGGGAGGCCAAGGCAAGTAGATTGCCTGAGACCAGCCTGGGCAACTTAGTGAGACCTCATCTCCACAATAAATCACAAAAAACTAGCCAGATGTGGTGGCGTGCATCTGTAGTTCCAGCTACTTGGAAGGCTGAGGTGGAAGGATCACCTAAGCCCAGCAGGTCGAGGCTGCAGTGACTGGGTGCATGCCACTGCACTCCAGCCTGGGCGACAGAGTGAGACTCCAACTCAAAAAGAGAAAAAGAAAGAAAAATATCTTGCCATCATGGAAGAGGTAAAACAAAAAAATAGCAGAAGTACTAAAAGGAATCAAAACTGAAAAGTTGAAAAACTGTTTTGAGCAGGGGAAGAAGTGTTTCAACAGGTGTACTGCATCACATGATTGAAATTTAAACATAAAAGAATAAATACACAATTTTTAATAAATAAATTCCAGTTTTGGGTTACCTGTGTCCTTTGATACATTAAAGTCCTTACTTCCAAGACTTTACAGTGTGACTTTGTTTGGAAGCAGGGTATTTATACATAAAATCAAGTTAAGATGAGCTAGTGAGTTAGGCCCTAGTCCAATGTGACTAGTGTCCTTAATAAGAAGACAGACACATAGGGAGACTGCATAAGGACGGAGGCAGAGATAGAAGTGGCATCTGTAAGCCAATGAATGCAAGGATTGATGCCCATCACTAGAGGCTAGAAAGAAACAAGAAAGGATTTTACGCAAAGTGTCAGAGGGAGCGGCCCTGATGACACCTTGATTTCTTAATTCTAGCTTTCAAAACTATCAGAGAATACATTTCTATTGCTTCAAGCCACCAATTTACTGTAATTGGTTACGGCAGCCCTAGGAAACTAACACATAGGTTTGATGACCAAAATCTCTTTTCTAAGTTTCCTTCTTTGCTTTATTTACATTATTATGCTTCCTCGCTGTTATTTCCTTTCTTTCTTCTCAACTTGTTTGTTTGGCCTCTGTCTTCCATGTCTACAGCAATCTACAAATGTCTGGTACTGTTTCATTTCAAGACTAGGATACTAAAACACTGGCTAGAAACTCTTCGCATATGAGCAGGGCTCACTGAAAACAATGGGCGGAAAGGCTCTCCTGGGGGACTATAGGGTCAAGTATCTGAAGTATCAGTTGCTGGTAGATCTTTTTTCTTGTCTTGTCTTGTCTTTTCTTTCACTCCCTTTAGTGGGTACAATAGTTGTTGGTTACATGGATGCTTTGCATAGTGGCACCTAAGTCCGGGCTTTAAGTGTGTCCAGCAGCCCAATCTGTGCACATTGTAACTTATAGGTGACTTTTCATCCCTCAACTTGTTTCCCATCCTTTCCTTTCTGAGTCTTCAATGTCCATTATACCATTCTATATGCGTTTGCAGTCCCTACGTTTAGCTCCCACTTATAAGTGAGAGCATGTGGTCCTTGGCTTTTCCATGCCTTATTTGCTCATTTACGGTGATGTTCTCCAATTCTATCCAAGTTGCTGCAAAAGACATTATTTCATTCTTTTTTACAGCTGAATACTATTCCATCACACACACACACACACACACATACACACACACACTGTGTGTGTATGTGTGTGTGATGGAATACTCAACAGAATGCATAAGCAACATATAGAATGGGAGAAGATGTTCACAGACTATATATTATATTATATATATTATATATGTGTATATATAATTATATATGTATGTATAATATATATAATATAATATACGTATATATATATTTTTGTATCATCCATTCATCAGTCGATGGGCATTTAGGTTGCAATTGTGAATTGTGTTGCAATAAACATATAAATGCAAGTGTCTTTTTTTGTATAATGACCTCTGTTCCTTTGGGTAGATACTAGTAGAGGTATTGCTGGATTCAATGGTAGATCTACTCTTAGTTCTTTGAAAAATCTCCATAGCAATTTTCATAAAAGTTGTACTAATTTGCACTTCCACCAATGCATCTGCACTAACATCTATTTTTAAATTATTTTTTAATAATGGCCATTCTGACTGGTATAGAGTAGTATCTTATTGTGGTTTTAATTTACATTTTCCTGATGTTCAGTGACGTTGAGTATTTTTCATGTTTATTGGTCATGTGTCTATCTTCTTTTGAGAGCTATCTGTTCATGTTATTTGCTCACTTTTTAATGGGGTTAATTGCTTTTTTCCCCTGATTTGTTTGAGTTCTTTGTAGATTCTGGCTATTAGTCCATTGCCAGATATATAGTATGTGAATGTCTTCTCCCATTCTATAGGTTACATATGCATTCTGTCGAGTATTTGTTTTGCTGTGCAGCAGATTTTTAGTTTAATTAAGTCCTGCTTATTTATTTTTGTTTTTGTTACACTTGCTTTGGTGTTTTAGTCATACATTATTTGCTTAGGCCAATATCCAGAAGACATTTTCCTAGGTTTTCCACTAGGATTTTTATGGCCTTTAATTTAAGACTTTATGGTCTTTAAGTCTTTAATCCATTTTGAGCTAATTTTTGTCTTTGGTGAGAGATAGGGACCAAGTTTCATTTTCTGCAAGGAGTTATTCAATTTTCCCAACATTATTTTTTGAATAGGATGTCCTTTCTCCAGTGTATGTTCTTGTCTGCTTTATTGAAGATCAGTTGGTTGTAGGTATTTGGGTTTATTGATTCTCTGTTCCATTCTATTGGTCTGTGTGTCTGCTCTTGTATCACTACCATGCTGTTTTGATTTCTATAGCCTTGAAGTATAAGTTGAAGTCAGGTAATGTGATGTTGTTTTTGCTTAGGATTACTTTGACTATTCTCACTCTTTTTTGGTTCCATTTGAATTTTAGAATTATTTTTTCTAATTCTGTGATTAATGACATGGGTAGTTTGATAGGGATTGCATTGAATCTATAGATTACTTTGAATGATTTGGTCATTTTAACAATGTTGATTCTTCCAATTCATGAGGATGTGAAGTTTTTTATTTGTTTGTGTCCTCTCCAGTTTCTTTCATCAGAATTTTATAGTTCTCCTTTTAGAGATCTTTCATTTCATCTCAGTACATTTTTCCTAGGTATTTTAGCTTTTTGACTGCTGTTGTAGATGGAATTAAGTTCTTGATTTGATTCTCAGCTTGGTCACTATTGGTGTATAGCAGAGCTACTGATTTGTGTGTGTTGATTTTCTATTCCGAGACTTTACTGAATTCATATATCAAGTCTAGGAGCCTTTAGGATTCTCTGGGTATAAGATCATATTGTCAGTATACAGAGATAGTTTGATTTCTTCATTTCTAATTTGCATACTGTTTATTTCTTTCTCTTGCCTAATTGCTCTGGCTAGGACTTCCAGTACTATTTTGAATAGAAGGAGTGAAAGTTGGCATCCTTGCCTTGTTCTAGTTCTGAGGGGAAATGTGTTAACTTTTCTCTGTTTAGGATGACATTGACTGAGGGTTTGTTATATACAGTTTTTATTATTTTGAGGAATGTCCTTTCTAGGCCTATTTTGCTGAAGTTTTATTAAGCATGAAGGGATTCTAGATTTTATCAAATGCTTTTTCTGCATCTATTGAAATAATCATATAATTTTTGTTTCTGTTTATGTGGTGGATCATATTTATTGACTTGTGTATGTTGAACCATCCTTGCATCTCTGGAATACAACCCACTTGATTGTGTGAATTATATATTTTTTTATGTCCTGTTGAATTTGGTTTGCTAGCATTTTGTTGAGGATTTTTGCATCTATGTTCATTAGGGATATTGGTCTGTAGTTTTTTGTTGTTGTTGTTGTGTCTTTTTCTGGTTTTGGTATTAGGATGATATTGGCTCAGTAGAATGAGTTAGGGAGAATTCTTTCCTTTCCAATGTTATGAAATAGGTTTAGTAAAATTGGTACCAGTTCCTCTTTGAAAGTCTTGTAGATGTCAGCTGTGAATTCATCAGGTCCTGGAACTTTTTTTTATAGGGGAACTGTAAATTACAGATTCATTCTCACTACTTGTTATTGGTCTGTTTAGGGTTTCTATTTCTCCCTTGTTGAAGGTTGGGGGGTTGTATGTTTCCAAAAATTTTTCTGTTTCTTCTAGATTGTCTAGTTTGTGTGCACTCTGGTGGGGGGGGAGGGTTCTTGATAATCTTGGGTGGCTTTTTCTATTTCCATGATATCAGTTGTAATGTCTCCATTTTCATTTCTGAATGCAAATTTGAATGTTTTCCTTTTTTCTTATTTAATCTAGCTAGTTGTCTATCAATTTTGCTTAACTTTTCAAAGAACCAACTTCTTGTTACATTGATCCCTTGTGTTTTTTTTGGTTTCAATTTCATTTAGTTTTACTCTGATTTTTATTTCTTTTCTTCTACTAGGTTTGGGTTTGGTTTGTATTTTTCTAGTTCCTTTAGGTGTGATATAAGGGTGTCAATATGTGATCTTTTAGTCTTTTTAATGTAGGTCTTAAGTGCAATAAATTTTCCTCTGAACATAGCTTTGTCTATGCCCCAAAGGTTTTGATACTTTGTATCATTGTTGTTAATTATTTCAAGGAATTTCTTTTTAATT
>CAUYQG010035530.1:0-21308 GCA_963574415.1 Tarsius wallacei | reverse complement strand
TGAGTGGATTGCCTGAGCCCGCGGGTTCGAGACCCACCTGGGCAAGCAAGACCTCATCTCTACAATAAATCAAAAAATTAGCCGGGCGTGGTAGCGCGCGCCTGTAGTTCCAGCTACTTGGAAGGCTGAGGCGGAAGGATTGCCAGAGCCCAGCAGGTCGAGGCTATGGTGGCCGGGAGCGGCCACTGCACTCCAGTCTGGGCGACAGAGTGAGACTCCAACTCAAAAAAAAAAAAAAAAAAAGACAAAGTCATAGTAAGTATTGTTTTTGATGAAATAATGACTAGTATGCTTGACTACTTTTATGTTTCTTCTGAAAAGATAGATGTACACATTTTTCCTATGATTTAATCCACAGTTTTAAAATGTGTATGCTGATCAACTGAGCAGTAAACAAGAATTTGGAAAGCTTATATTCTGCTCCCTCTCTACATTACTACTTGCCGGAAGCCGCAATACCTAAGAAAAGTAAGGTAAAAGGGACTTGAGGACAGGAAAAATGCCGGCTGTGAGAAACGCTCCAGCCAAATGCGGCCATGCTAGAGGTGAAAGCCCCATGGATCCTGTTTGACAGTCCTTCCTTAACTTTGAAGGATTGCGTGCATAAGCTGGAAAATATTCCCACTTTAATTGAGATAATAGATGCACAACTAAACGATGGTATTTGACAGGAGGTGAGATGGTAACAAAAAGGGTGCCCTTTAAAGTTTATAAAGAGGTTTTTCAGTAAGAGCAGGAGGCCGAGGAAGGTGAGTCGACCTCTTGTCGACCTCTCTTAAACTACAGGCCTCCTGCTGAGTCAACCCCTTGTTGACCTCTGGTAAACAACAGGCCACCTGCTGAGTCGACCTCTTGTCAACCTCTCGTAAGCAACAGGCCTCCTGCTGAGTCGACCCCTTGTTGACCTTTCGTAAACAGCAGGTCTCCTGCTGGGTCGACCTTTCATCAACCTTTTCTTGAACGACAGGCCCCCAGCTGAGAGCTGGGGAAAAACAACCGATTGAGACAACAAATAGGTTAAGATATTTTAGGGTTAAATTAGTAGTTTTATGAAGATAGAAGTTAGAATATTATTAGTATGATAGCAAGCTAAGATAATATAGTAAGATAAGAGATATAGGAACATAAGGTTATATAAGTGCATAGTAGTAAGTAAGTTAAATAAGACATAGAGATAAGGTTTAGCTTTATAAGATAAGGCAATAATAATAATAATAATAATAATAGTAAATGCTATAATAGTAAATAGATATAAGAAAGTTAAGGAGGAAAACAGGATGTTCACAAATGCTTAAGAAAAACTTCATCTATGGTTGAGGTAGTGATTGCTGTTTAGAATGGCTTGGAGTCAGCAGGGGGAACCAAAGGGCAAAAGGTCAACCTTGTTGTTCTGGAAAAAGAGATACATGAGCATCTGGCAGACAGCATGGGATACATTTGTGGCTAGATGGAAAATGATATAAGCCTGTGAAAATTCAATAAAAATTGGCAGAGCCTTGAGCTCTCCCCAGGAAGAAGGTTCCTGTCGTTTTTGTCTTTTTCTTTTCGCCGTTCCCAATTCCACCCGCATCAGACCCTGTTCACCAGAGCTGGCCTCCGGCAGGAAGTCAATAAATGGGTTGAAACAATCCATCCTACTATTCCCAATCTATACACATTGCTCAGTCTACTTCCTGTTCAACATCAGGTATACACAATGCTGGATAGTAAAGAAGATGCCTTCTTTACTATTCCTCTGTCTCCTGTTAGTCAGCTCATCTTTGTCTTTGAATGGACAGATCCTGACTCAGAAGACACCAGTCAGCTAACCTGGACCCGGCTGCCACAGGGGTTCAAGAACTCCCCAACGCTTTTCCGGGAAGCCTTACAACAGGATTTGACAGGGTTCCGTGCCTTACACCCGGAATGTACTCTACTCCAGTACATAGATGATCTCTTGTTCGAAGCTACAGACTTGGACACTTGTCTAAAAGGTACCAAGGCTCTGTTACAGCTCCTTCAAGACCTGGCCTACCATGTGTCAGCTAAAAAGGCACAACTCTGCTCAACCAAAGTCTCCTACCTGGGATACCAGCTAAAAAAGGGTAAGCAGACCCTGACCTCAGTCCAGAAAGAAGCCATCCTGCGAATTCCCTTGCCAACGACAACAAAACAGGTATGAGAATTCCTGGGGGTAGCAGGGTATTGCTGGTTATGGATCCCAGGATTTGCTGAAATTGTCAAGCCCCTATACACTGCCACTGCAGCGGACCAGCCCCTAGAATGGACTGCTACTGAGGAACAGGCATTCCAGCTATTAAAGATGGCTCTCACCCAAGCCCCGGCTTTAGTCCTCCCAGATGTCACCAAGCCTTTTCACCTATGCATTCATGAACAGTGAAAAATTGCAAAAGGGGTTTTCACTCAGACCTTAGGACCCTGGAGATAACCGGTAGCTTACTTGTCAAAAAGACTACATGTTCTCCAAAAACAATTCATGTCACCCCCAGAGATGTAACAGGAAATGCCTCTTGTTTAATAACTGCAGACTTTAATTTAACAGCTTTCCCATTTTCTGACACTTGCAATTTGTCTCTCACTGTGACTGTAACTGAATCTATGGTCTATATGGCCCCTGCTAATACCAATTTACTTGTCCTATAGGCCTTGCAACCTGTGTAACTACTGAAATGTTAAATAATAAGCCTACCTTACACGTAACTATCCATGTACTTCCCCAGGTATATGTTTATAGAAATCCTGAAGGGACCCTGTTGTTTAATCCTACTGGTCTCCCAACAACTCACCAAAAATGTGCTGCTTCTTTACTGGTGCCTGCTTTAATAGGGTTAAGTGTAGCTGAAACAGCAGCGCTCAGCACCACTGTCCTAGTTTGTGGAGAATTGGGAATATCCAGTTTTGCACAAGATATCAATTCTGACTTAAATTATATGCAATCTGCAATACACCAACTTCATGACCAGGTTGACTCCTTAACAGAAGTTGTCCTCCATAATTGTAGAGGCCTAGATTTGCTTTCTCTACCCCAAGGGGGCCTATGTGCCACTCTAGGAGAAACTCATTTTTATGCAAACAAATCAGGAATTATCAAGGACATCCTCCAAAGAGTCTGAGAAAATACAGACAGGTGGCAAAAAGAACTAGGCAGTAATAAATCATGGTACCAATACTTGCTCGATTGGAACCCATGGCTAACAACTCTCATCACTGGTTTAGCAGGCCCTCTCATCCTCCTCCTCGGTTTATTTGTAGGGCCTTGCATACTTAATTGGCTTGTTCATTTAGTCAAGCAGCGTATCAGTTCTGTAAAACTCATGTACATTAGAACCTACTATGACCCTTTGTCAATGACTGATGAGTCAATGATTTAACTCATGCACAAGTAAAAAGGAGGGAATAAAATGTCTGTAAAACCTATAATAACCTATAAAAGCTTGCTTGACATAAGTAACTCCATTTTGTTAAAAATCTTTCATTATAATTGTCTGCCTACTCAGATGTAATCGCCCCCTGCATGTGACCACAACTGCCCTTAGCCCCTGAGCTTCCTGACCCTTCTTGGAAACCCCCTACACCACATCCTCCTTTGCAAAAACACTCTGCACCTGGTCAGCTGCCAAACTAAGTAAACATGTAACCACAAAACTTTCCTTCCCTGCTCCTAGTTACTCTTAACATGTAACCCATAGTTACAAAAGTTGGGGGTTTTTGTCTCTATAAACTCCTTGCTTGCTCTGTTCGGGGTCAAGAGTTTTTCTGGCATTAGCCAGCTCTTGGCTGCCAGCTATTAAAGGACTCAAAATCCGACCCTCTGTGTATTGGCAACTTCTTTCTCGCACTTCAGCTGTAACAATGTAGCAGAACAAGATAAGCAATTTAAAGCTGATATGGCATATTCAAGATGTTGGAAGTTCAGATTTTGTTGATCTTGCTATGCTGCTATCATACAACTTCTATTTTATGGTCTAAGATGTCTGCTTTAGCTATTGCAATCACATTCTCATTCCAACCAAAAGAAAGAGACATGAGGAATAGACAAACATACTACTCCTTTTAAAAGAGCACAAAATGTCATACGCATCATCTCTTCTAACATGAAACTGATGAGGATTATACCTATGACCACATCTAGCACCAGGGGAAAATAAGAATGTATTCTTTAATGGTTTTCCATGTTTCCAACTAAAAATTTTATGAATATAGAAAGATAATATGGATATTTGAGGAGAGGTGATTAACAGTTTTCTCCACAGTGACCACAGTTTACTATAATAGAGTGAAATACTAGCACAAATTGCCACTAATTAAGCACTGACTGGTAATTCCTTGGATTGTCATTGGTGCTATGTGGGACAAATTTTTTAAAATATACCTTTTAAGGCAAATACCAGACCATGGAGGAAAGACTCATACTTCACTATCCAGTCACCACTTTTTTGTGATCTTAACAATATCTTCTTTACATGAGGGTAAAGAGGTAATGAACAATATTTGGGATATGATGTGTATTCTTCCATGTCTAATGAAAACTTTAGTGCTCTGGAGAGTGTGTTGGGGGAACAATGCAGTGAAAAGTGGATTTGTGATTAAATCAAACTCTGTGTGAGAATATTTCAAACCTAAAGAATTATTAAAACACAGAGGAATAATTCTAAAAACATATATGTCCTGGGACACTAGAGATCTAAAGACTGAATAATTATTATAGGACACTTGGACACTGACTGTACTTTTTCCATTAAATTAAGCTGTGGAATCACTGACATTGAGTTGGATTTAGGAATAAGAAAATACATGATGTAGAAAAACATTATCCAAAATGAAAGCACATAGAACTTTGCAGGGTCTTCATGATTAGTGCCTGTATTAGATATAAATATTGTATAGATTCTCATATTTCCGTTATACCTTCTTGGTCTTCATTTCTCAAACACTGAACTGCACCTGCCCTTCCATACTTGCAGTAGCCAAGAGCTGGGTGACACAACCTCTTGAATAGCTGGAACTACAGGTGTGCACCATTATGCTCGGACAATTTTTTTTGTGCAAAGGGGGTTTCACTATGTTGCCCTGGCTGGTCTCAAATTCTTGGCCTCAAGTGGTTCTCCTGCCTCAGCCTTCCACATGGGATTACAGGCATAAGCCACCACACCTGTAGCAAGGTGCATCTTGACCAAGGGAAATGCTAGACAGGAGGGAGTGGAGCAGATAAATACTCCTCTTCATGTCTCCATTCTGTGTTCTACTGTGAGGTGTGAACCTGTCTGGATAAATCCTATTATACACATCTGCTGTGTCTCATTGTAGCAAGTTGTAATTTAGTGATCAGGGTGGTAGTGTTATCAAGGTTTCTTGCCTAATTTTAATGTTTTTCTTTATGTTCACCTCACTGATCATGCAAACCCCAAACAGAATATTATCACCTTAATCTTTATCTTATATTCTGCTTTCTAAAGACTTGGGCCAAGACAATGGTATAAGCCCAAGCACAAAAAGACGGTGGCTTTCAAGATCTTGCAAGACCCTACTGCTTTGTGAAGATAATCTCATCAGTAGCCACCGGTTTCTCATTTGAGACAATATATGCTAAGGGAAGCTTAATGACAATACACTGGATGTGTTCATATTCTTTATGGTCATCCAGCTCCTAAATTACTAGATATGTATCTAAGACATCTGTAACCAATCTCAAATGCTAAAGGTATAGATGTCTCAGACTAAAATTAACATACCTAGTTGCAAAATCTTAACCATTTGAATTTCACATAAAGGCTTATAATAATTTAGATAAATTAAAGACAAAGACTATAGATCAAACAAACAAAAGCCAGAATATAAATCTAGAAAAGCTTTTTTTCTTGCTGCTCACATACTTAGAAACTACCCTACAGAGTTATATTGTATTATAAATGTATACATACATTTATCAAAATAAATAATGTATATAACAATAGATATAGAGAATATTTTAAACTATTTAGAACATGGTTTTTATTAAAAACGTTTACTAAACATAAAACATTTATACAAAGAAAAAATATCAGACTTATTTACATTTCAGGAAACTTTGAAGACTACAGTCTCCCAGATATAAAAATACTCAATACTCAAGAAGCTTCTTTGAGAAGAATATAAAACAATCAAATTGCTTAATTACATATTTCTAATGTGAGTTTTATATTCTCTTTAGATTTTGGGGTTTTTTAAAATTGGTTAAAATAAATGTGTACACTTCCTGTAAGACTTCAAAAGTAGCCAAAGGAAAACAGAATATACACGATAAAGTAATCTTATTTACAAAAGAAAATAGTCACAAAATGGTATGCTCTGAACCAGGAAGCCATTGCAAGATTTTGTCACTTTCTCTTAGTCCAGAAATGTGTTGACCTTGTACCTCACATGACGGATTTACATGTAGTCTTATATGTGTTTCTAATGGAACCACACTGAGTCTGCAAAGACTCTTTTTTTTCTATTAAGGAAGAATATGTGAAGAGCATGGAATATGAGGCTTATAAACATATTCATAGAAGAGATAATAAGAGACAAAGGTAATTGTCCTGTGCAAGGTAGGTCCCTGCTTCATGTCAAACATCTGACTTTCCTTGATACATGGGGCCACAGAGACAAGAGCGATTAGGTATTCTAAGTGACTACACAATAGGAAAAAAACAACATTTTTAAAGTAGGAAATTTATAAAACAATCTCTTCACATTGTCTAACTAAATATCCAAGGTAAGGAACATCAGAACTAAACCCACTCCCCTCTTCCCTGCCCCAGGAAGCTACATAGAAGACTACCTTGGTGTTTAGCAGAGAAAGAAAGAGAAAAGAAAAGAAGAAAGAACTGTTGCTGAGATCAGTCTCAAAACAGATTTATACCCCAGACAAACATACTTAAATTGTTGGCTGAGAAAACTTAGGCAGAATTTAGTTCCAGTTGTCCCAGACTGGTGTATTTACAGATACAGATGTCTGACAGAAAAGCCAATGCAAAGAATCACTGGAGGAAGACACATTTCTCCTAGTCCTCAAAAAAAAAATGCAAAAACATTTTTCCCCAAGGACAAGTGAGTAATGATAAAATATAAAAGAAAAGATGACAGACAAGCAGAAACAACAAACTCACTAAGACTCTAGTCACTGAAATAATCAGACACAAATAATAAAACCATCATGCTCATCCCACTACATGCTTAAAAATATCTGCAAGAACCAGAAGCTAAAGACTGCATAACAGATTTGAAGAAAATTAAATAAATTATTAGAATGTAAGATATAATTTTCTAAATTCAATGGATAAATTTGGCAATGGAAGAATTAGTCACATGAAAGACAGATCACAGATTAGGATAAGTTATTCAAGATACAGTAGAAAGGCAAACATTTATTTACTTATTTATTTATTGAGAGGCAAAAATTAAGAAAATGGAGAGAAGAGAGTAAAAGATTTAAAAAGATGATCTCAAACACATTCAATCAAGTCTCAGAAGGAGAAAAAAGAAAAAAGGGAATAGTCAAGGCAATAGCTGAATAAATAACACCCAATAATTTTTCAGATGAAAGATAAGTAAAGACATGTCCACAGATTTTTTAAAAACTCCAACAAATTCAAGTAAGAAAATTTTCTTTAAAAAAGTTACATTCTGACACATTATAGTAAAACTGAAGGAAACAGAAGCCAACAAAAAACTTTCATTTTTTTCCTGTTGCTTCTGGGGAAGTACAGTAGTGTAATCATAGCCCACTACATATTTTTATCTAAAGAAGCATGCTTAGATTTACATTTGACTTTTTAATTATATTTTTATTTATAATTATCATGGATACATATTTATATACATTTATGAGTTATATGCTGTATTTTGATCAATTATACAATGTGTAGTGGTCAAATCAGGGTAACTGGAATATCCATTATCTCAAGTATTTATCATTTCTTTGTGTTAGGAGCATTCCAATTTCATTCTTTTAGTTCTTTGGAAACATACAATAAATTATTGTTAACTATAGTTGCCCTGTTGTTCTACACTGGATCTTATTCCTTCTATTTAACTGTATGTTTGTACTTACTAATCAACTTTTCTTTATTCCCTATGCCCCTTGCTACCCTTCCCAGCTTCTGGTAACCATCATTCTAATCCCTACCACAATAAGACCAACTATTATAGCTCTCACATGTGAGTGAGAACATGCAATATTTGTCTTTCTGTACCTGGCTCATTTCACTCAATATCATGCCTTCCAGTCCCATATACGTTGCTGCAAATGACAGGATTTCATTCTTTTTATGGCTGAATAATACTCCATTGTGCTTATGTGCCATATTTTCTTTACCCATTCATCAACTGATTGACACTTAGATGGGTTCCACATCTTGGCTATAGTAAATAGTTCTACAATAACTTGGGAGTGCAGATATTTCTTTAATATATTGATTTTCTTTCTTTTGTATATATAGTCAGCAGTGGAATTGCTAGTTCATATGGTCGTTCTATTTTTAGTTTTTTGAGGCAACTCCATACTATTTTTATAGTAGCTATACTAATTTACATTTCCACCAATAGTGTACATGTATTTCCCTTTCGCCACATTCTTGCCAGCAATCATTATTTTTCTTTTTGATAAAAGTCATTTCAACTGGGAAGAGATGATATCTCATGTAGTTTTGATTTGTATTTCTCTGATGATTAGTGGTGTTGAGCATTTTTTCATATATTTGTTGGCATTTGTATGTCTTCTCTTGGAAAATGTCTATTCAAATCTTTTGTTCGTTTTTCAATTGTATTATTTGGGGGTTTTTTTGCTGTTAAAGTGCTGGCATTTTTATTCTGGTTATTAATTCCTTACCATTTGAATTTTTAAAATATTCCATTTAAATCAAGATTGAGACAAAGATATCCAGAATTAATGAGAAAATTTAGCAACATTTATGTATGTAACAATCTGTATATAAAAATAAATTGTATTTCTCTCTTCTGGTGACAGCTATAAAATACAATCTTTAAAAATCTATCTATGCAAATAATTTATAATGGCATCAAAAAGGCTAATTAGGAATAAATCAAACAATACCCCTATAAACAATACTCCTATGAGAATGATGAACAATTCTCTTATTTAAAAAATAACTAAAATTTTAATAAGAAAAATTTATAAATTACTAAATAAATGGAGAGATATTCCATGTTTATGGATTGGAATCTTAATTATGATAAAGATGTCAAGTCTCTCTGAATTGATCTATAGATTCAGAAAAAGCCAATTAAAAAATTTCAACAAGGTTTTGAAAAGAAAGACAAGTTAATTTGATAAATAATATGTAAGATATCAATAAAAAATAAGTTAGGAAAATTTGTCATATTGAATATTAAATGTTTTTACTGTACCATAGTAATTAAGGCAGTGTGATATTGGTGCAGAAATAGACAAATGGGTCAGTGAAACAGAATAGAGGGCTGATAAATATATCAATTATACATGAACCCTGACATGCAATAATTATACTGGAAAAATAGTGGGGATAGAATGTTATTTTCCTTATATGACATTGATAAATTGATATGCACATTTTTAAAAAAGGAATTTAGCAGTCTACTTAATACTATTCACTAAAACTTCCACATAGATTACAGACATGAAAAAAGGTTTTTAGAAAATAAATACAAGAACATCTACATGATCTGTCGGAGGAGATTTTTTGACCAAGAAACAAAACATGGCTAATCATAAATGTGACTTCATAAAAGTCAATATGTTCTATTCACTAAATGATATATATTCTATGAGTCAGCAATTATAGTCATAAATATGAATCTTAGAATGCATAACAGGATACCTTTACAATAATGTTCATAGCAGCATTGTTCTTAATAACCATAAACTGGAAATAATTGAAATGTCCAACACTGATAGAATGAATGAGTAATTTTCAGTATGTTAGTATAATGCATCAATGAAATTAACATATTGGCTACACTCAACAATTTGAATGAATCTTAAAAACACAATGACTATACAGTTTTTTATTTGTTTGTTTGTTTGAGTTGGAGTCTCACTCTGTCACCCAGACTCAAGTGTAGTAGCATGCTCACGGCCACCGCAGCCTTGACCTGCTGGGCTCAGGCGATCCTTCTGCCTCAGCCTTGCAAGTAGCTGGAACTACAGACGCATGCTACCACACACGACTAGTTTTTTGATTTACTATAGAAACAAGGTCTCACCAAGTTGCCCAGGCTGGTCTAAAACCCCTGGGCTCAGGCAGTCCTCGCGCCTCAGCCTCCCAAACTGCTGGTATTACAAATTTGAGCCATCACGCCCGGCCGACAATACCGTTTTTAAGATTTCTATCTATATAACTAAAGACACCACAAAAATGATGTTTAAAAGACAAGCCACCTACTGTAAATATTTATAACAAATAAATATAAAAAATTGTGAATATATAAATCAATATATTATAAACATAATAATACCAACATATCAATATGAATAAAATGGCACAAAAGGACATTGGTAAAATGTATGAACAAATAATTCATAAAAGTAATTCTAACAGCAACAAACATATATGGATGCTCAGTCTCATTAGTTACTATGATTTTTAAAAACTTGGTATCAGACAAGGCTCACTTTTGACCTACTGTATTACAAAAATTAAGAAATCTGACAACACTAGGTGTTAGTAAAAATAAGGGGAAGTGATACTTTCATAGACAAGTGAATAAAGTGTTAATAGATTCAGATAATTTGAAGAGCAATAGAAAACATCAAGAATAATTCTTTAAATAATGAATAAAAAATAATGCTCAAAAGAGACATTTGCATAGGTACATAAGAAGAAATATACAACAATTTTCATTATGGCATTGATTATATTGTCAATTTAAAAAATAATACAAACAGTAAAGTAAGTAAAATAAGAAGTCTTTTTTTGAAACTTTCAGCCATTAAGCTGAATAAGTAAAATATATAATTATCAACTATAGAAATTGTGGCATGTATTATCCTCAGGTGAGAGGATTCCCTGAGTCAACGAGTTCAAGACCAGTCTGGGCAACTTGGTGAGACCTCGTCTCTACGATAAATCAAAAAATTAGCCGGGCATGATGTAACGTGCCTGTAATTCCAGCTACTTGGAAGGCTGAGGCAGAAGGATCGCCTGAGTCCAGCAGGTCAAGGTTGCAGTGACTGGGAGCATGCCACTACACTCCAGCCTGGGTGACAGAGTGAGAATCCTACTCAAAAACAAAGAAACAAAAAAAACTGAGAACTCCTGAAGTGAAGAAAACTATTTCATTTGCGTGTGTGTGGGATGGTTCTGTTTTTTTTATTTTTATTTTTATTTTTTTTTATTTTAAAGTTGTGGGGTGCAATTCAGGGTTAAGTATACAAATGGTCATTGTGTAGGTAAAGTTTGGGCCTCACTATGGCCCCCACTTCACCTGGTTTGAGATCAGATATCCTTACTGATGAGGTGTGCTCCCCTCCTTCCCCTGGCAATTTCCCACTACTGCCAATCCTTGTCTTATAGTATTATGATAATTGTTCATGGTCCACTTATGAGTGAGAACATGTGGTACTCAGTTCTTTGTTTCTGTGATAGATCACCCAGTATTATAGACTCTAAGCCCATTCAACTTGCTGCAAAGTTCATAATTTTGTTCTTCTTTATGGCTGCATAATATTCCATCATGTATATGTACCACATTTTTTTTATCCAGTCCTCTTTCAATGGGCAGCACGGTTGGTTCCATGTTTTTGCTATTGTGACTAATGCTGCAGTAAACATGCGTGTGCAGTATCTATTTCATAGAGTGACTTGAGTTCCTCCGGGTATATTCCCAGAAGGGGGATTGCGGGGTCATATGGAAGGTTGATTTTTAGATGTCTTAGGAATCACCAAGCTGTATGTCACTTTGTTAAACCCAGTGCTTTCAAATTTGTTTAAACAAAGAGTCTATACCCCTCCTTTTTAGCATAATATCTATTAATATCCGGTTTGCTGTTAATGACTTAAGAGAGTAACTGTCTGCCAAACACTATTCTTCGTGAATTGTGGTATCCATTATATACATGCAATATAATCAGTTTTTTCCATTTTCTTTTTATAAATATTTGCAAAATATCTTACTATTTAGAAATATTTAATTTACTTAGTCATTCTATTATTAAACACTTGGGCTATTTGCAATTTTTAAATGTAATTTAAAACTGCTTTGAATATTTTTATACAAATTTTTTTTTCTCTGTTGACTTATGTTCCATTAGTAAAAAAATTGCATAATCAGGGTTTATTTAGGTTCTGTTACTTTTTATTTCAAGCATCCCTAACCATTTAGATGCACTGAACACTTTAGTTTATTTCTTCCGGACAACATTAAATGACATATGTTTACATGAATTACAGCAATGATTACACTTTTTCCAATGATTTATTATGAATTTTATTTTCTCTCTGTTGAGTTCTGGATGAATATCAACTCTTCCTGACTTTTTTTTTTTTAAATATGGATCACTATGGGATTGGGACAAAGACACAACAGAGAAGAACTAGAAAAAGCACACTCTTTGTGTCTGTAAAATTTTTGTGAAATTCTTTTAAATTGTTCTTGCACTCATTTTAGAAACTTTATCCTAAGGAAATAATTTGAAATACAGAAAAACATTCTGTTGTGAGTAAGTTTAAAATAACAAAGGATTTAGAAATGAGCCGGGCTCAGTGGCTCAGCCTGTAATCCCAGCACTTTGGGAGGCTGAGGTGAGTGGATTGCCTGAGACCGTGGGTTCAAGACCCGCCTGGGCAACTTGGCGAGACCTCATCTCTACAATAAATCAAAAATCAGCCGGGCGTGGTAGCGCGCGCCTGTAGTTCCAGCTACTTGGAAGGCTGAGGCGGAAGGGTCGCCGGAGCCCAGCAGGTCGAGGCTGTGGTGACCAGGAGCGGCCACTGCACTCCAGTCTGGGCGACAGAGTGAGACTCCGACTCAAAAAAATTAAAAAAAATAAAAATAAAAATAAAAATAAATAAAAACAATAGCTGATCCTATGTAAAATGTCCTTTTCATCACTTTCTGACCAAAAAGAAAAAAAAAGACACACCTGCTCATTTACCAGAATATTGCCATTTTCACGGACAATATTATAAGATGTCATATAATACATTTCTAGGAATCCATAATGTAGGATATACTAGATATATATGGAATTTCAAGAAATGTGCAACAGCTATGAGTTTCTTTTTCCTTCTCCCTCAAGAGAGTGCCCGTGAGACAAAGAGGAAACAAATATTAGACTTAACATATATGAGTGAGGCCGGGCTCAGTGGCTCAGCCTGTAATCCTGCGCTTTGGAAGGCCGAGGTGAGTGAATTGCCTGATTCCGCAGGTTCGAGACCCGCCTGGGCAACTTGGCAAGACCTCATCTCTACAATTAAAAAAAAATTATCCGGGCATGGTAGCGCGCGCCTGTAGTTCCAGCTACTTGGAAGGCTGAGGCGAAAGGATCACCGGAGTCCAGCAGGTCGAGGCTGTGGTGGCTGGGAGCGGCCACTGCACTCCAGACTGGGCGACTGAGTGAGATTCCAACTAAAAAAAACCCCAAAAAACAACAACAAAAAAACCCATATATGAGTGTTCTTGGAGTGGTGAACTTCAACTTCATTTCAACATCTTAATAATACACCAGTCACTGAGGTAGGCTAACTTTTTATATTATCTTATTTAATCTTCACAATAACTTATGGAAGCAGATACAGATACTATACTATGATGCTCATTTTACAAATGCATAAACTGAAGGCCAGAGAAATTCAATACCCAGTTAGTGGAGTCATAATTCAAACACAATCTAACACAAAACCCTAGACTACCCTAGACTTTCCCTTCTGTATAACCCTGGCTTCTTGGTTAACAAATTAACAATGTATTAACGAATTATGAAGGTAATTTAATTGAAAGCAGTTATTATTTTTTTTTAAAGCAGGATTTATTGAAAGGACAGAAAAGCTCCCACAGTGGGAGGGAACCAAAAGGGGTTGCCCGAAAGCAGTTATCTTATAATAAAACTGTTCAAACTCACATTGGCCAAAAAAATTTAATTTCTAGATTTAAATTAAAAGAAGGCCTGGTGCAGAGGCTCATGCCTGTAATCCCAGCACTTTGGCAGGCCAAGGTGGCAGGATTGCTTAAGTCTAGGAGTTCGAAACCATCCTGGATAACAAAGCGAGACCTCATCTCTACAAATAAATTAAAAATAGCTGAGCATGGTGGTGCACACTTGTAGTCCCAACTATGTGGGAGGCTGAGGCAGAAGGATTGCCTGAGCCCAGAAAGTAGAGGCTTCCAGCCTAAGCAACAGAGTGAACTCTCAAAAAAAAAAAAAGAATGCAAAGTACCTAAGAACAACCTACCACCCTCTACTTCCTTCCACTCACCCCCACTAAAATTAAAACTACAAAACACATCTGCTACAATGCAATAATAATGTAGTTGCTAGGATAATTAACTTTTTTTTTTTTTCTTTTGAGTTGGTGTCTCACTCTGTCGCCCAAGTTGGAGCGCGGTAGCACAGCCTTGACCTGCTGGGCTAGGCGATCCTTCCACCTCAGCCTTCCAAGTAGTTGAAACCACAGGCACGTGCCACCATGCCTGGCTAATTTTTGATTTATTGTAGAAACAAGGTCTCATCAATTTGCCCAGGCTGGTCTTGAACCCCCAGACTCAGGCAGTCCTCTTGCCTCGGTCTCCCAAAGTCCTGGGATTATAGGCTTGAGCCACTGAGCTCAGCAATAATTAACTTTCTTAGTTCTTCCAATACAAACTAAATCTGAAAGAATATAATGGTACATACGGGACACTTACAAAGCCTTAATATGTCATTAGTTAGAATGTTTATATATTGTAAGCCTTAAAATATAAATAAATACATAAATAAATATATAAATTATGTCTGGTAGAGCATGTAATTTGAACACATAAGTTGAATATACCTTCTTCTTAGCTACTTCTTTGGTTATGTTTAAAACTTAAGATACAGCCAGGCTCGGTGGCTCAGCCTGTAATCTCACGCCTTTGGGAGGCTGAGCTGAGTGGATTGCCTGAGCCCACGGGTTCGAGACCCACCTGGGCAACTTGGTGAGACCTCGTCTCTACAATTAAAAAAAAAAAAAAAATTAGCTGGGCATGGTAGCACACGCCTGTAGTTCCAGCTACTTGGAAGGCTGAGGCGGAAGGATCACCGGAGCCCAGCAGGTTGAGGCTGCGGTGGCCAGGAGCGGCTACTGCACTCCAGTCTGGGCGACAGAGTGAGACTCCAACTCAAAACAAAACTAACAAACAAACAAACAAAAAAACTTAAGATAATAGCCGGGCTTGGTGGCTCAGCCTGCAATCCCAGCACTTTGGGAGGCTCAGGCAAGTGGATTGATTGCCTGAGCCTGAGGGTTCGAGACCAGCCTGGGTAACGGTGAGACTTTGTATCTACAATAAATAACTAAAAATTAGCCGGGCATGGTAGCGTGTGCTTGTAGTTCCGGTTACTTGGAAGGCTGAGGCAGCAAGATCACCAGATCCCAGGTCAACGCTGGAGTGGCTGTGAGTGTGCCACTATACTCCAGCCTGGGTGACAGAGTGAGATTTCAACTCAAAACACCCCCCCCCCAAACATAAGATATTATTTCTTGCTGTTCTTAGTCACACCATCTTTATAAAAGAAGGAATTTTTCATACAAGTTGATAATGAAAGACTACTGTACTTCTGATACTAAAACACTACCTGATGGACTTTTAACTTTTTGGAGCTTTTTCCCATCAGTTAACTCACTTATCACATCAACTCTGTGAGGAAGTATGGATAAGTACTATTATTCCTATTTTATACATAAGGAACAAAGCAAGTTAATACCAAGTTATTTGCCTAAGGTTACGAAGTTAGTCCTTAACTAAACCAATTCTAAAACCTAGAATTGCTGATTAGCTCATGGTCTCTGGCTTATCTTCTCTAGAAGTTTAAACTTACTAAAATCAACAATTATACTTAAAAGGACAAAAGTGATAATTTTGTGATTTTTTTCAAATAATCTAGGAATGTTAATGTATGATGCTATGTTTGTTTGCAAAACATTAGCTCCTTAGTAAATAAACTTTCCTAACTGTAAAATCAGGCTTTTATATATTAAAAAAACCCTATGTATTATTATAATTGTTTTTAAGAGACATAATGTACAATCCAAATAGTGTTTTCTCAGAGACCTCATATAAAACTAAAGCCCAATACTTTTTAAAGCCTTGAGTGTTTCTCCTAAGCCAAAGTCATCTTGTACAAGCCTTTATGTCTATATACTTGCTCATATGGGTACTCACTTGCCACAAGTATCTAATCAGTTATCTCACATTTATCACCTAGGGTCTTAACATACACATAAAAGATAACAAAGTGCTTGGAACCAACTTTTAAAATCCATTAAAAATTCTTCATGTTTTATTTATTTTTTGAGTCACAGTCTCATTGTCACCCAGGCTGGATTGCAGTGGCACGCTCACAGCCACTACAGCCTTGACCTGCTGGGCTCAGGTGATGATCCTTCTACCTCAGCCTTCCAAGTAGCTGGAACTACAGGTGTGTGCCACCACACTTGGCTAATTTTTTTTATTTATTACAGAGATGAAGTCTCATCAAGCTGCCCAGGCTGGTTTCGAACCTTGGGCTCAGGCAATCCTCTCACTTTAGCCTCCCAAAGTGTTGGGATTACAGGTGTGAGCCACCATGCCCAGCCAAAATTTTTCATGTTTTATTTCTATGAGAGTTTAAACTAGCATTACCTAGGATCACTGGGACAAACAAGCCATTTCTAAAAACAACATCCCTGGTACATTCCAAAAGAAGCTAGTATATGTGAATTATCCTTCTATCCAAAGTGATCATCAATAACAAGAGTGAGGTCTTTTTAGGGATACGCATAATGAACTAAGATTAGGGTGACCAACTGTTTGGGGTTGGCTAGAAATAAAGGAGCCACTGAGACATGAGACTTTCAGTTTTAAAACCAGGACGTGTTGGCCATTTCTTTTTAAGAAGTATAGAACATGTGTGAATACTTGATAGCATGCAGATAAATGCTAGTTTTTTTCTAGTAGTCTTCCAAAAAAAACCCACAAATTTATTTTTTTATCTCATGTAAGTTTCAGAGAGCAAAACAGAAACTATTGAAGGAGGCACACAACATTTTAAATGAGAATCCACTTTCAGGTATTAACTGGCCAGGGACTTGTTAAGTGAAATTCTTCCACTGACAAACTCTCAACTTTTACTTCTTTTTTCTTTTTTTGAGTTGGAGTCTCACTCTGTCGCCCAGGTTGGAGTGCAATGGCATGCTCATGGCCACCGCAGCCTCGACCCGCTGGTTTCTTCTGCCTCAGTCTTCCAAGTAGCTGGAATGACAGGCACATGCTACCACGCCCAGCTAATTTTTTGATTTATTGTAGAGATGAGGTCTTGCCAAGTTGCCCAGACTGGTCTTGAACCCATGGGCTCAGGCAATCCTCTCACCTCAGCCTCCCAAACTGCTGGGATTACAGGTATGAGTCACCATGCCCAGCTAACTTTTACTTCTTATACTATTTTTATGAGTGACAATTTGAGCACAAATAAAGCCAAGGTGTCTCACCCTTTCTCTGGTTTGTGTCAACCAACATTAACGTTCTTACTGTAGTACTTCTTTTAGAAGCCCATCCCTTAATAGCAGTATGTCAGGACCAAGGAAATAAGTGAGATAACTTTTTTTAAAGGGTAAGAGCAAACACTGTCTTCCTTCCAATAGCTCAAAGCTAGTCACAGGTCAATATAAGTTATTTACACACACCAACCTGTAAAATCAGAGGAGTTTGCTTATCACACTTTTAAGCCTAAATGCTCCGGCTGTACAACACCACAGCCCTCCAAAGTCATAGCAATAAGATGACTCACCAACTGGCAGGTGTCTTAGGTTGTACTAATGGGTATCTGCCGGGAAGAGAACAAACGTGTCCCAACAGACGAGCTCATTCAGCATGGCTAAGAGAGGAGAGAGGCTAAAAAGAACCTGGTCAGTAGTACAGTACTTGTTTTATAATAGAAAAAAGAATCAGACTTTGCTACAAAGAGACTTATAATTCATGCAGACTTTCAAAATGTCCTTTGTACATATTTTATATTCCAATTTTCACTTACCAGAAAAACTTAATAGCATACGATTTAAAAAGATATAAATCAATTTTATAACTCCCAAATTAAAAATAACTGAAAATGAGAGCTCTCATATTGAGTTCATTGCTTCAAGAAATGTGAAGTCAGAGTCACAAGAAAATAAATCCATATTTAAACCCTTCTATTATATTGAATGACTTGATGTCGGTTTCCACTCAAATGAAAATTAGCAGCATGTATTTCAGGTCTAGTTCATGGATGTATATCCTTATGTGAAAACTGACACCATGTCATAGTTAATAAGACATGGGTTTATAAATATGGAATTAAAAGAAACTTACCCTTTTCCCTTTGTGCAGCTCTGACTTCCAACCCACTTTCTACAGAAACAGGAGGCCAAGTGCCAGTGCCAGAAGTCTGCCAATTAGAACTCATCTTTGAGTTGCTGAATAAAAAGTCAGATCCCAAAGTCGGCTATAGGTTTTTGTCAGTAGTTCCTAAAAAGAAACCCAGGAGGAAAAAGATGTTTAACCAATTACTGTACTTAGGAACTGCTCCCTTTAATCCTGAACAATTATCATAATACTATAAAAAAGGGACTGGCAGTAGTGGGAAACTGCCAGGGGAGGGGGGACAAACCTCATCAATAAGGGTATCTGGATCTCAAACCAGGTGAAGTGAGGTCCAAACTCTACCTACACAATGACCATTTGTATACCTAGCCCAGAGTTGTACTCTACAACTTTAAAATAAAAAAAAAAAAGAAATGCTCCCATTAAACTTGATTATTAAAAAAAAGTAAAGGATGGAGACCAAGACCATATATGTTAAAAAAAAAAAAAAAATTAGGGCTTCACACATCATTAAACTTAAGGAGTAGCAAATAGAAGGGTGTCTTTGAAGGTTCAAAATACCTTTAAACCACTACATTAAAGGAAAAAAGCACTCATATATCATAGAAATAAAATAGTTAAAGTCACTAAACCTTGTATTTCAGATTCATTCCTTTTGTAGAATGAATTCACAATAAGATTAATAAAATTTGTCAGAAATAAATGATGACATATATTAAGTCTCCACTAAAAACAAACCTCTTATTTCTCAGGAAAAATCTATAAATCATAAATGAACCCTTGAAAAGTTTTCTAGAGATGCTGACATTGCTATGCTTGGTGAAAATCCCTCTAAATCATATATGCTTATTTAGAAATGTTAAAACTGTGGATGTGAGAATAATCAGGCTGTAATTTTTCACTTGATATCAATATGGTTGCTTGGTGAACGTATTTTAGAATCTTTTACAATAAAAATTTACACAGTAAAAATAAGTCCTGGCCAGCCGTGATGGTTCACACCTGTAATTCCAGCACTTTGGGAGGCCAAAATGGGAGAACTGCTTGAACCCAGGAGTTTTAGATCAGCTTGGGCAACAGAGCGAGACCCTGTCGCTAAAAAATATATATATAAATTAGCCAGATGTGGTATTGCGCACCTGTAAGTCTCAACTACTCAGGAGTCTGAGACAGGAAGACCAGGAGTTCGAGGCTACCTTGAGCTATGATTAAGATATATATTTATCCTGTAACTAAATTGGTATATGGCAATTTAAAATATTCTCTGAATATTCATAGTGAACATCCCTGTAACACATGAATCTTAATATTAATTTTATTATTTGTCTGTGTACTTTAATAAGAATTAGGTTCTTGATTCTTTTTGTTATGTAAGGAAAATTGGTTTATTTATGAAGTTAGTATCATATTACCCTTAAGAAACAAAGGCAATTAAGGACCATTCCTCAATCCTGCCCATATCCATCCCCTCATTGAAAGCGCTAAACTGTCTAAATCTTAAGGCACCTATCAGTAAACACTGTCTCAAATATCTTCACCTGTACATGTTTTTTTTAAAAAGTGTTCTCTCTCACAGTGAAGAGAGGTAACCAGGACAACATATGGGAAGGAGAGGAAAAACAGAAGCATAGCAAAATAATAAAGAACCAACCAACTAGGATAGGCAAGAATAGTAACCCCTCCCTAGGTCTTGGTGACAGAGACCTCTGGTAATTTTCTGGTTACCTGAGGTTCACTACCTAAAAACTCTTGTTCCTACTTTTCTTGTTGAAAATATTTTTCTAAATGCTTTAAAGTAAATGTCATTGACTAATGAACGAATCCAAGAATCTTATCCACAAGAAAGAAGATTCTAATCGTCAATTTTTTATCACAGGATATTTATACATCTACATCTAAAGCACTTATTCTCAAACTTTAATGTCCATACAAATCATCTGTGGATTTCATTTCATTCAGTGGGTCTGGGATAAAGCCTTGCAATTCTATAGTTCTAACAAGCTTCTAGGGGAGACTAATGCTGTCAGTCTGAGGACCATATTTTCAACAGCAGGGATTCTGGAAGACTAAGTCATAGACATATTGTACTGAACCCAAATCATACTCTGAAAGTTTTTGGTTTTCAAACAACCCTTAAAAGGATTTTGTGTGTGTGTGTGTATAAAATGTCTCTAGAGCAATGATTCTCAACCTTGGCTGCACATTAAAATCACCTGGGGCACTTGAAACAAACAAACCTGGGTCCTTGCAGAATCCCACCCGATCGAGATTTAAATTAATCTCTGAGCGAGAACCCCAACTAGTGGTATTAGTGTCTCAGGTGATTCCACTGTGCAGCCAGGGTTGAGACCTCTGCTATAAAATGCAGAAAAATTCCAATTAAGGAGTTCAGTTTACTGAAGTGTTTCTATATATAAAGAATACATACAATAGGTTATAATAAGATACTTATCTTGGGAGGAGGTAAAACTACTGATAATCAATTTCTTTTCTTCTTTTCCTAATATAGAGAGGAGGTCTAGGTACGTTGCCAGGCTGGTCTTGAACTCCTGGCCTCAAGCAATTCTCCCACCTCGGCTCCCCAAAGTGCTAGGAGGTGTGAGCCTCCATGCCTGGCCCTGACAGTCAATCTTTTTTTTTTTTTTTTTTGAGTTGGAGTCTCACTCTGTCGCCCAGACTGGAGTGCAGTGGCCGCTCCCGGCCACCGCAGCCTCGACCTGCTGGGCTCCGGCGATCCTTCCGCCTCAGTCTTCCAAGTAGCTGGAACTACA
>CAUYQG010035527.1:0-19326 GCA_963574415.1 Tarsius wallacei | reverse complement strand
TTTTGATGATTGTAGCTTTATAGTAGAGTTTGAAGTCTGGTAGTGTGATACTGCCTGCTTTGTTTTTTTTGCTGAGGATTGTTCTGGTTATTCTTGGTCGTTTGTGTTTCCATATGAATTCCTGTGTTGTTTTTTCTAGGTCTGAGAAGAATGTTGCTGGTAATTTGAAGGGTATTGCGTTGAATCTGTAGATTGCCTTAGGTAGGATGGACATCTTCACAATGTTGAAGAATCACACTTTATTGGGATATTTTTTGGTTGCAAAAAATAGAACTACATTTGATCTGGTTGAAGAAAAAAAAAAGATGTATTATAAGAATTTTGGGAGTATCTTAAGGAATTCAAGAGCAGTTAAAGAACCAAGATTCAGAAAAGACAAGAAGCAGGAATTGGAGCACTGTAGAGAACCCTGCAGGTCTTTCCATTTGGTATCTGCTTCATTCTTCTCTCTATTTCCTGGCAGCCATCACCAACCCTTACCTCATTGATGCACTCTCCATTTAAGACAGCATCCTGACTGACCCGGGTGCAGAAGTACAACCTGTGACCTGTCGTCTGGCCCAACACATTCCCAAAGAAGAAATATGATGACTTAGCTTAGATAAGACACCTACCACTCAACCAATCAATTGTGCCTAGAGGGAAGGGCCATTTATTCAAACATGGCTGCCCCGGCTGAACCATGGGATGGAGGAAGATGAGGAAGGAATAGGACAGACTTGACAGATAAAGACACAGGACGCCCAGTCAAATTTGAATAACACATAAACAACAAATAAATTTTTAGTACTAGTATGTCCTATGCAGGACACAGCTGTAGCATGAGATAGTTATAGATATTTGCATATGAAAAGTTTCCATGATCAAACAGGTTTGGAAAACACTAGGCAACCTCGATCCATTCACTGAATATTAGAATTAGTGCCTGCTATAAACTAGGCACAAAATTCAACAGAGGATTGCTCAGAACTTTTAATACTCCAGTGTACACTGTGACTCTTCAAGAGGGTAAATAAAGTAGTATTTCCCAAACTTATCTGACCGTGGAAAAATTACCGAATGCCTAGTGTTGCCAGTCTGGGAAATGCTGATATTAGGCCAAAAAACAATAAATTAATAAATAATAAATAGATCACCAAATGCCTGGTGTTACTCAGAACTGACATAAGAACAAAAAATAACAAATAAATAATCATACTTGTGTGTGTGTGTGTGTGTGAGAGAGAGAGAGAGAGAGAAAGAGAGAGAGAGAGAGAGAGAGAGAACATTCCAATCAGTAACCAGTTCCCAACAATTCTGAAGGTAGCCCAATGGAAATGCACATTAAGGAGTTCTTAGCACATGAATTATTGACAAAACACCCTCTAAAACATCCAGCCTATATTCATGAGTTTCAGACCCGATAGTCCCCTTTGCATACGGATTATTATACAATAGAAGTAAACTAACCCCAAATTTTATAGAAGCTGTGTGATTATTTTATGGAGGCCATTTTCAGTTCCCTTTTCACAGAGCTTCTAAACCTTTTCTGATACCTGCATTCCCTGCCAAAATTACTACTCTACTTGCTTATTACCTTATGATCTAGAAAATAAGTTCTGATTGTGGCCAGTGATGCTGCCTGTAAGAAATGGCAACAAATCATACCAGCCCTTGGGTAACCAGTGGCCAAAACGTACCTTCTTGAAACTGCCCTGTCTCTTTGGCCTTACACTGAAGTGCCCCTGGGTTCTCTTCTTCTCTGGGTCTTGGCCTTCCCCGCTGCCCACTCTCAGAATCAGCGTATGTCTCTTTCATTTGCTAACTTACCCTTTCTTGATATCACCTTCTGAGGGCTCTGAAACACCTCCAAAGATATAAAATTACAAATACAATCCAGTTTGAAACAACTCTGGAACCTGGATGTAACCATTTTCAAAATGTATGTATATTATAAAGCAAGAATGCCAAAAAATCAGAACTTAAAATGTGCTCCAGGTTATAAGATTTTCATGGTTTGGACATGAGTGACTTAAACATGGTTGACAATAAATCTGAACACTGACCGGACATTTGGTGATATTGCATTTAAAAAATTATTGTTAATGTTTCTACTATGTAGTGGTTTGGTGGTTATGTTAAAAATAAAGGGAGGGTCAGGTGCCATAGCTCACACCTGCAATCCCATCTACTCCGGAGGCTGTGATGGGAGGATCACCTGAGCTCAGGAGTTCGAGGTACAGTGAGCTATTATCATGCCATTGCACTCCAGTCTGGGTGACTGAGTGAGCTGCTGTCTCTAAATAATATATAAAATAAAAATAAAGGGAGGAAAGGAAAAAAGAGAAGATGTAGGGGGGAGGGGTGGTCCTCTATGAAGAGTTATGATGTCTAGAATTTGCTTCAAAGTAATACAGGTGGATGAGCAAAAAGATGGGAGTGCAGATGAGGCAGAACTAGCTGAGGAGATTCATGGTTTGCACTGGACAGTGGGTACATGGAGCTTGGGGATTGTTGATTATATTCTTCTGTTTTTGTGTATGTTTCAAAATGCTTCTCTGAGATATGGGACAAGGGGAGTGTTTTTCCTACTCTCACACAACACTTGACACAACAATCTGACACCATTTGGGGACACAGAGAGCCCCCACACACCAACCAAGCAATTCTGCAGTGGACACCAGCTGAGTTCCTCTAACTCAGTTCAATTTTGATACCGTCTGCCTGGAAACAGCATCAGATTCCACAGGCTGAGGGCTCAGTCCCACAAGAAGGCCACCACTTTAGATGCCCATCGGAAGTGGTAGGTTGGGACCCGCACTTCTGACCCACCAGTTATAGGTCAGGATTTCAACGACCCCCTTCCTCAGGTTTGAGGAACTTGCTAGAGTGGCTCACAGAACTCAGGGAAACACTTTACTTACACGTCTATTATTAAGGATATTACAGATGAACAGCCAGATGGAGGAGGTGCACAGAGGAGCATGGGGGAAGTGGCGTGGAGCCTCCATGCCCTCCCCTGACATGCCGCCCTCCAAGAATCTCCAAGTGTGCGACAATATGAAAGCCCTCTGGACCCACTCCCTTTGAGTTTTTATGGAGGCTTCATTAGGCAGGCATCATTAATGACATCACTGGTCATTGGTGATCAACTCAACCTTCAGCTTCTCTCCCCTCCACAGAGGTCAGGAGGTGGAGCTGAAACTTCCAACCCTCTGGTTTCCCCGGCAACCAGTCCCCATCCTGAGGAGATCCAGGAGCCCATCAAGTCAAGTTCACCTCATTAGAAAAAAAGATGTTCCTATTCCCCAAGAAATGGCAAGGAATTTAGGAGCTCAGACACTCCTATCACTCAGAAAATTACAAAGGAATAGTCTTAGGAGTAGTTTGGCTTGGGGGGACAAAAACCAAATATCAGAACAAAGGATTCTCCTAGTGCCCTGTCTATGAGCATTTTTGAAATCTGTGCCAGGAGCTGGGGGGGAGGAGGAGGAGGCAGAGCCCAAATATATGTTTCATATTATGTCACAATATCACCGCTCCATAATAAAGTAAATAAATAAATGGAATCAATCAATCAGAAGAACTGATCGATTCAGAGGGGCACAGAGTGGAAATTACTGGACAACAGCTCTGCCATGGACCTAGAATGCAATCTGAGCTACAGAGGTGACAGGAAGCTTACAAGGTGCTTATGTCCCATTGTTCCAGGCCACCTCCCAGAGTGCACTCATTTAAGTATTTCAGCTCTGGCAGGGCCTCTTACTCCAACTCCATACCAGCTGGGCACAGATGTTCCCTTCCTGTGATGGGAAGTTGGCACCAGGTCTTGGTTTTTCCCTATGCAGGCACTCAAGGAATAGACATCAAGTGCTGAAGCTTTTCCCGTTGCTGTCTGTGGAAACGTTTGTTCCCCTCTGCTGGACATGGCAAATGCTTGCTGTTGCTCTGAGACTGCTTTCTGTCATTCGTGCAGGAGCTCTCTGGGTTGCTGCTGTCTTTGCTGCAATCTTCATTTTCTCATGCTGAGGTGACAAGAGGTGCTCTTCAAACCCTTTTGGCAGGCCGAGTGCCTTTCTGAGAAAAGAACAGACTGGAAGCAGAGCTGCCTCTCAGAAATCAAGGACACAGGGACAGTTCCCATGGGACAGATTTTTTGTTTTTTGTTTTTTTGAGTTGGAGTCTCACCCTGTCGCCCAGGCTGGAGTCCAGTGGCACACTCACAGCCACCCCAGCGTTGACCTACTGTGCTCTGGCGATCCCTCCACCTCAGCCTTCCAAGTAGCCAGAGCTATAGGCGCACGCTACTATGCCTGACTAATTTTTGATTTAGTGTAGAGACCAGGTCTCAAACCCATGG
This sequence comes from Tarsius wallacei, assembly GCA_963574415.1. Lineage (NCBI taxonomy): Eukaryota > Metazoa > Chordata > Mammalia > Primates > Tarsiidae > Tarsius > Tarsius wallacei. The sequence goes on along the minus strand of CAUYQG010035527.1, from coordinate 14,987 downwards.
GCTCAGGCAATCCAATCACCCTGGCCTCCCAAAGTGCTGGGATTACGGGCTGAGCCACTGAGCCTGACCGGGACAGTTTTAAACATCCCGCAGTAGCAGCACCGCAGGAGCTCGGAGGTCCAGCATCAAGCGCTCCACCAAAGCACAAGTTTTGAAGGCAATTCTGGTTCATGATTAGGTCTAATTCATTATCTGTCAGTAACATAGGTGTTTGGGAGACACTAACATTTAATGGAAAGAGATTACCTCCTGTATCCCTCCAGGTTCTTGGTTTCAAACCACAGGCACCAACTCTGACTGATTGAAGCATGGTAAGAATGTACTAGAAGGATGTCTTGGTCACTCAAGGATTCTCCAGAAAAGCTGGAGAACCAAGTTCATAACACAGTCAGGAACAGAGAAGCAAAGTTTCCTGAGACACAGCTAAACACTGCCCGAAACACCTAAACCTTCTACCACTATTGCAGACACCGGCTCTAGATGTTGTCATGGTCCCTGCTTCTTTTTTCCACTCATTCCTGATTCAAGTCGAAGTCAGGGGCATTGGCTAGGCTGAGCCAAGGATATGCCCATGCTTTGCCTTCAAAGTAGGATAGAAAAAGGTGCACCAGACCTTGTCCTCCTCCGTGCTGGCTTCTGGTAGAGGCAGGTGTCATCAAGTGAAGTACCTATTTCACATGTTTTCCCCAATGATCCTGAGCAGCTGAACTCCCAGGCCCTCTAGATGTGGAAGATTAGACTAATCCCAGACTACCACAGAAGAAAACACCCCGGGGGCTGTGTTGAAAAATAGCTACTGCATGGAGGGAAAGACTCCTTCTTAGGGCAACATTAGGGAGAGAGGACTAGAAGAATGCTGAATTGTGATGCTTCAGACACTCAAAGAGGCTGGTTGTTAGTAGCTCTGACTTGTCTCCACCTCACCTATAGGCCTCCAATTTGGCACTCAATGTTTATTGCACACTCATCATTAATTTAAAAAAAAGACTCATTGATAAGAAAGTAATGAATGAAGAGAACAAAGGGACCCTGGTGACAACTTGCCTCTTTCAGCCCTTTTCCAAAATAAAGAAGGGACAAAAGGTATTTGTTGACCCTAAAAATCAGCCAAGAGCCTAGATCCATCAGCATTTGCTTTTCCCGACTTGGGAAGAGGATCCCTGCCACTACCCAGTCTGGCACCACAGCCTCTTGGCCACATGCATTTGTATTCTCCTCAGTCGTCCTTGCGGACGCTCCAGCGGACACCACGCTCACACACAGCCTGGACGCGGCTATGATCATGAGCCTGTGCTTACTTTGTAAGGTTGTCAGGAGTTAAACCAAGTCTGAACTCTTCATCTGTAGTATCGTACAGTTCACAGATAGAATAATCCATGAGTGCATCTTGGACTGCTCCCGAATTAAACCTGTGGATTTAGAATATTGAAGCAAACCTGAACTGCCTGCTTTCACAGGCCTTCTTCGTTCATATCAATGATCAATGCCTTCTGCGTCTGCATTTATAACGCGACTTGACCCCCTGCCCGACATGTGTAATTTACCACGTCGTAGCGCGGCTCAAGGCTGAGATGGGGTACTCTCACTGCCCATAATTGAGGGCGCTTGTTTTCCCCTTTGCCAGTGAGGACAGCAATTGGAAATCTTGCTGAATCCACAGTTCTTCTCAGAGCCTGAGCTGGAAGTTATAGCTATTGACTTTTCCAACCTATGCTTTCCAGGGAGAAGTCAGGTGCCAATTAATATACAGTTCCAAGTGGGCTTGGGCCTGTGCGAATGTTAAACAAAGCAGCTGATCATACCTGACAGCCAGGAAGTTACCAAAATACTAGGGTCATGTCAAAAGGACTCAGGAGCTAACTTGAATAAGCTTATCCTGATCAAAGTTGATAAAATTTGAGTATAAGAAAGGATAATAACAGCAGGAGATTCAAATTATTTAAACCATGGGTTATAATGATAGTAAAAAAGAAAACACACAATAGTTTATAGATCAATCACACTTGAGGGATGCTGGGGAACCAAATCACTATTTTGTAAGCTGATAAACAAAAGGAAGAATTGAGCCTCTTTTTCCTTATAAACTGTACCACTGGCTAATCAGACAGTAGATGAAGGAAAATTTCTCTTTGTGGAAGTATTATTGCCCCAAAAAAACGGTATATGAAAGAATAAGAAAATCATCACTTAGCAACTACTAGTAGATAAATGATCAAAGATGGCTGCTCACATCACAGAAAGACATCACTCATCTTTCTGTGATGAGTGAACCCACCAGTATCTACGAAGTAATCTTGCCAAAAAAGTAAACGTGAATTTGATGAAGATTGTTTCAGTTGCAAATTTATAGGAAATAAACAGGTCAGAGGAACATGTTAAATGACACCTTTAAGATGCAATCAATAAAATCCAGACTTTGGGAGACCTAAAGGACAGGCCACTGTGTTTCTTCAACTGTAACAACAACAAAAGTTGCAGAAAAAATTGACAGAGGGAGACCTACTGATCAAACTTGCATCTGTCCATTTACTATTAAAATTGGGCAAAGAGTACCAAGAACCACCCCAGGGGACCACCTGAGTGCCAGACACGTCCATGTCCAACCCCATGTGTAAAACAGCATCTGTGTAACCTTTTCCAGATGATCAGGCCAATTATTCCTGCCAGGATAATGGCTCTACTTATTACCTGCTGGTCCCTTGCCACAGGGAGCTACAAATGCTTGGGCAGAAGTTGTGGCTTATAATTCCATGAGACTCTTTCAGTGGCCCCTGGAGGAAGTGTTTCCCATTTGTGAATCTGGACTTATAAACCAATAGAGCCCAGAGTTGCAAGTGCTAGAAGCACAAGTTCCCCAAGCAGGTAACAGGGGGTGGCAATAAGTGAGACCACTCCTGTTCCTTCCCTTTGGTTTCCAAATCCATGTATTCCTGCAGTTGGAACAAGGCACTATATCAAATGTACTCCATCCTTAAGGATGCTGCCCTATTCTCACAAAGCATCACCTCTGAGCTGGCACTGATCACCTATGCCTTTCAAAGGCCATCCTGGAGCTCTATTAAGTCAGCAGCTTCTGAAGGATGCAGCATGAAATACAACCAGAAGATCTCATGGTCATGGGCTCATAAGCTGGAACCCCTGGCCTGACACTGCAAGCCCTCGATGATGCTGCTGGCTGAGACCCTTCAGGTAGGAAAGACAAGGCTCAAGCTTGGATTATACATCTGTCCCCATCAGAATGAATTGCTGGCTCATCCAGGGTGGAATCTAACATAATCAACTTGCCACCAATGTCAGGTTGGGCTCTTCAAGAGATGATGCCCTATCGTGATTCAGCACTGTCCTCAGTTGCTGCCAGGTTGGACATCCGTAGTGGCAGTAGTTAGATGAGCCTTGGTAAGCAGGAGTCCCTGTTGTTAGGCCTATGTAGACCTCCATCTTTGCCACCTGTCACTGCACTCATGTGCCTATCATGCCAGGCACTGGTGCGGCTGATGATGCATGCTGGGTGACATCAATGGGGTGGTCATTTTGTCTACTTGAATATTTAGTGCCCTTTCTGTGACAGATGGTGGATTTAACCTTACGGTATAATAATTTTCCCATTTTGACTATGCCTACCTGTTCATTGACATGACTCTACACAAGTCCTCTTTGTCGCTGGTCTTCCAATCTTTCTCTTTCCAGCTCCAGACCAGCCAACAAAACCATTCACCACAGCCCATAGATCCATACATATATTCCAACCTTGAGTCACTTCTCTTTCCAAACTGTGGATAACTAGGTGCATCTCCCAAACCTCTGCCCACTGGAAGGATTTTTGCCTTCAATGTCTTCCAAGACTGTTGTTGGCTAGCACTACAGAGCAGTTGCCTTCAATTTTTGACTTGCATGCACATACAGAACCAACCGATCTGTGAATCAAATTAATTGCTTATCCTCTTCCATCAACTGATCTAAATTAACCTCCCTATCACTATAGGTGTGAGCTGAAGTAAAGGCGTTGATATAAGAGTGGGATTGACATGAGGCTCTGGGCTACCTGTTTATGCAGCTTCCCTGTGTCCTCTGGTCCAGCTCATGTTTGAGCCCAAATATTCCGTTTCCATTTTATAAAGGATGGTTATTGCCCAAATTTATGATGCAGTGAATCTGATAGAACCCAGTTCATGATGGCTGCATGATCATTGGTGTTCATGTTCAGACACTCCATCTCTGCCAGGGCCCAGCAGCACAAAGAGTTGTTTTTTAAAAGTCTTATAGTTCTCTGATGGAGCTAGAATTCTAGGGATCAACATGGCAATTCTTTCACTGGGGCTTGCCAAAAAAAGTCCACACAGCATCTTCTCTCATCACTGGCATAGCTAAAACCATAGGGACTACTGGATCAAGCAACAGAACTGTTTGCACCTGGACCAACAAAAAGAGACCTTTCTTGCTCTTGGACACAGCATTTTGTGTCACCTAGGATATGAGCCACACATGGGATATGATACTTCTAGGACTTGAAGAGCTATACCAAGTGTTTTGCTTCCTTCTTTGTGGTCAAGATGCAACACTTTGTTCTTTATTTTGGATGGAATATCTTGGCATGCCACTAGTCACTGGACTCTTAACATTTTTACTTATGTGATAGAACCATAAGTCACCAAAATGTTTATTTCCCACCCTCTGGAGTGCATGCTTATTTCCAAGGCTTCCAATGTGCTGGCCGGTTAACTCCTTATCAAGCGCAATTAACATGATGTAATCAGTGTGGGTCAATGTTATTTGAGATGTCCAGACAGTCCTGCTCTCTTTCAACTAAATTATAGTACAGGGTGAGGAGAGTGAACATTGTCCTGCAGCAAAGCTATAAATGTGTACTGTTGTCTGTTCCACGTGAATGCAAACTCTTTCTGATGGTCCTTTTTTTGTTTGTTTATAGGAATTAGAAAGAATGCATTTGCTAAATCAGTTGCCACATACCATCTGCTTGAGACCATGTTCATCTGCTCTAACAAAGACATCACATCTGGCCCACAGGCATCAACTGCTGATACTTCTTGGTTGAGTTTTCAGTAGATTACTGTCATTCTTCAGGATTCTTCTGATATTTGTAGAGGTTAGACTGGTAAATTAAATATATGACAGGGACCATCACAGTTGTATTCTTTTAATCTTTAAGAGTAGTACTAATTTTCAACATCCCTCCCCCCCAGCAAAAAATATTGTTTTTTATTTACTATCTTGATTGTGTTGGGATGAGGGGAAAGGAGGTAGTTCCAGAAACTTCCACCTGGTCTTGCCAACCACAATAGCTCTTATCTTACAGGCCAAAGACTCAACATGAAGGTTATGCAAACTACCAAATATATCCATGTCACTTATGTGAAGTAACAATTGGACCTTGTGTTTACTGGTGCTTGAGATATTTGTATATTTCCCTTTTCCCAGTGTATAGTTACTCAAGTAAATGACTGTGGGTCCTTTTGGAAAAGGCCTGAGGAAATGATTACCATTTACACCAAGGGCTGTTGCAGGGTCCTTCCTCCTGGGAACCCAGATTTCTCTTCAATAAGTGGGTTCCAGTTTGGAAAACTAGCTCAGGTCCAGAAACTGCACAAAAATCATGACTGCTTATTGGGGCAAATACCTACAGTGCCTTGATTTTTCATTCTTGATATCTTGTGATTAAGCTGGGTAGTATCCTTGTTGGCTGCCCATTCATTTTTTTCATATTTCTTTAACTGTCTCATCTTTCTCTGCATATCAAGATCCCCTGGCTTCCCCCTGTGACCTTGCAGTTGATTGCAATTGCAATAATTACATCCAAAAAATTTGAGATTTTAGAAATTATCAACCCAGATGTCTCCATCTAGTCAGAGTCGCATTCTCTTCCAGCGAGGCTCCTGACCTTAAAATGGCAGTCTTGCCTTGGACAGGAAACTTTATCTTTGGAGCTGGGTTACTCTGATGATTACAACTTGGGCCAGCTTTCACTGCTCTTTAGCCCTAGGAGTTGAAAGTTGTGAGATGGTGCAAGCGAGCTTTTCTGTTTCTGCATCAATCATTCATTGAATGTAGGCTACCTTGGGGAGAAGTGGTATCTTGGGGAAGTGGCTCTTATTATGGATAGAATGTTTGTGTACCCTCAAAATTTATATGTTGAAATCTTAAACCCTAATGTGATAGTATTAGGAGGTGGGGCCTCTGGGAGATGATTAGGTCAAGAGGGTAGAACTTTCATTGATCAGATGATTGCCTTTCTAGGAGAGACCCCCCAGAGAGCTCTCTCACCCCTTACCACTTGAGGATACAGCTGGAAGACGGCCACCTGTGAACCAGAAGGTGGGCCTTCACCAGACACCAAATCTGCCAGCACTTTGGTCTTTGGACTTCCCAGTCTCCAGAAATAATTATTTTGTTGTTTAAGCCACCAAGTCTGGGATCTTTTTGTTGTAGCAACTCTAACAGGCTAAAACAGCTCTCTATACTTGAGGCAGCCCCTGAGGGGCTGACAGCTAAGGCTATCTGACAATGGCCTTCTCAGCAGCCAGGTCAACAGGTCCCTCACTGAAACGGAACGGGAGGGGGCAGTGCATCATACTGCCCTCCGCATTCCTCTTTCCTTGACCCTACTTGTATTTCCTCTAATTGTAGGAATTCAGTTAAGAGATATGAGCATGTGGGCTTTATTGTTTACAATTTAAATATTTGTTCCTTCATGGCACATAAACTCATTGATGTCTCATCCCAAAATTGTCACTTTTTCCAACAATTTACTTTTTATTACTGTTTTAAAATAAAACTGCTGGGCGTGGTGGCTCATGCCTACAATCCGAGCACTTTGGGAGGCAGAGGCAAGAGGGTCGCCTGAGCCCACGGTTTCAAGACCAGTCTGGACAACATAGTGAGACTTCGCCTCTACAATAAATTTTAAAAATTAGCTGGGAGTGGTGGCACATGCCTGTGGTTCCAGCTACTTAGAAGGCTGAGGCAGAAGGATCGCCTGAGCCCAGCAAGTCAAGTCTACAGTGACCATAAGCGTGCTACTGCACTACAGCCTGGGCAACAGTGTGAGACTCCAACTCAAAAATAAATAAATAAATAAACAAAACCTTTTAAAGGGAATGGACTTGTGTTAATGTGTACACAGAGACATGTGTTGTGACTGCCATAATGGTCACACTGAGCGCTCAGCTAATGTGGGAGGATAGTTTTATGCACTGGGTGATGTTATTAGATCTTCCGGGATCTCTTCACATTCCAGAACTCCAGCACTCTTCCATTTGAAAAATCATCCAGAGAGAGCTGCTTTGGAGGATGTGGCAACATCATCCCAACTTGACAGCTTCAGGGCACTTTTATTAAATGTGCTTTTAATCTAAAGCAACCACTAACTTCAACAGATGTGCAGAGCTGACTCTGACGGAGACTTTTAAGATACTTGCCATGAATGACAAGTCGGCCACCTCATCTGTCAGAAGCCCATGAGGATTGACAGCAAAGTGTTTCCCTTGAGACTCTATCCTCCACTTACCCGGGAAACGCAGCTTCCTCTGAATGGAGGAGGAACAAGGCAGCTGGCAGGGTGGAGCTCTCCTAGGCACACCAGGAGCATGCATGTGTCCTGAAGAGGAGAGGAGGTGGAAGTTGGGCAGATGTGCACCTCTGATTCAATCATCTACGGCCCTGGAGGACACATACACTCTGTGGAGCAATCACCTGGTTGACTTGGACTCTTCTGCGACTCAGAACGGTCAATGCTGCTCTCAGAGAAGATGAGTGACAGAGGAGTGTCCACACACTTGAGGCAGTTCTTACTTACAAGCAGTTGGTTAAGTACAAGTCCTGCCTGGATGCATCTTGGCTTCAGGACATCCCCCTGCCCCACCCCCAGCCCGTTTGCTTAGGATTGTCTCTCGCGGATCGTATTGTTTGTTTATATAATTCTTCACACCTCTCATTGACAGAGAAGTATGCCAACCATCTCATCGTGTTCAAATTTCCCTCTTATAAGATTCAATCTCATCATCTTCCCGTAGCACTTGACTACTTCTTACAACCTGTAGTGTAAGGGAAATGCTATACTAAGTGTTCCTTATCTTTTCCGCAGTTTTACCCCATATTTTGTTTTGAGGACTTCATAAATAATTGTCCATTGCCTTTTCTCTAAGATGAAGATACTGGATTAAAGTGAGACCTAAAATTCCTTTTTGCTCCAAAGTTCCGTAATGTTATTTGTGATCATTCTTTCACCCCAGTAATCTCATTATCCAAAGCTGTTACATTCTGATTTCACAAAATCCTTTATAGTTAAGGTTATAACATACTTCTACAATTCAAGCATAATATTTATTTATAATAGGAGTCATTCTGCATATACAATGTAAAAATATATTAATATGTGATTAGAAGATTGTAGGGTAACGGGGTAAAATTTAATGATTTTAATGTACCACACAGCATTTTGCAATATTGCTACACAACATAATGTATATTTTATGAGTTCTTGACAGCATTTTAAAAATTTTCTGACACTTCTTTTTAGATTGTTTAAGATGTTCATTAACTCTGTACTACTTCATAATAATTTTTCCTACATGAAATCTGTGCCCTGAAATCAGACTATTTTCATCCAAATGATGTGTTTCTGCAACATGTTAGTAGGTGCTCATGATTTTATAATCAAATAAATGTTGGAAAATACTGGGTTAAATACAAACAGGTTTTTTTTTTTTTTTTTTTTTGAGTTGGAGTCTCACTCTGTCGCTCAGACTGGAGTGCAGTAGCCGCTCCCCGCCTGCAGCCTCAACCTGCTGGGCTCTAGCGATCCTTCCGCCTCAGCCTTCCGAGCAGCCAGAATTACAGGGATGCACTACCACACCCGGCTGATTTTTTGATTTATTGTAGAGACGAGGTCTCACCAAGTTGCCCAGGTGGGTCTCGAACCCGTGGGCTCAGGCAATCCACTCACCTTGGCCTCCCAAAGTGCTGGGATTACAGGCTGAGCCACTGAGCCCGGCCACAAACAGGTTTTTACTGCAGGACTTCTCAGAGCCTTTAATGTATTTTGAAGGAAATCCCTTCCCAAACATCAACTTGACATCTTATAAATTAGTGGCTGATGAAATATAGTTTAGGAAAGGCTACCTTGGGCTCCATGCCTTGTGTTCCAATCTAGAACTGTATTTAAAACTAACACAGGAGAGAAAAAAGGATACCCTTATGAGATTTTTCTGTTTTCTTTCTTTGCCTCATCTCGGAGGTGATTAGGTTCTCATCCTGACCATGTGTCTGGGGGCTTCTTTCAAGTGCTGCTCTTTTCTTCCTTTCGTTTTTTGAACTCGCTTTATTTACTTTTAATCTAGATCCTGGAGTTACAAGTGAATGTTTGCTACATGGGCATATTGTGTATTGGTGGGGTCTCGGCTTCAAGTATCCCCATTCCCTAAATAGTAAACATTGTACTCAATCCTTAGCTTCTGAACCCTCAGCCTCCTCCCCATCTTCCCCCTTTCAGTGTCCCCAGTGTCTGTTATTTCTATATTTATGTCCATTTAACTCCTACATGTGAGTGAGAACATGGGGCATTTGGTTTTCTGTTTCTTTTTTTTTTAAGGGAGGAACCGTGTCTTTATTTTGAAACAATAGGTGGCCTCCTGGCGGCGGGAATGTGCTTCCGCTCGCGGGGCCGTGTCCGCACCCTGGACCTTCAAGGTGGGGCGGGGTGGAGGCCCCAGCTGTAGAGCTCAGACGCTTAGGATGTGCTTCAGGAAGGCCTCGTAGTTGATGCAGCCGTTGCTGTCCTCATGTCCTGCCAAAACAGTCTCCACCTCCTCCTCTGTCATCTTCTCTCCCAGGGTGGTGAGGGCGTGTCTGAGCTCTGCTCCCATGACTTTGCCGTTCCCCTCCTTGTCAAACACACGAAGCCCCTCCAGGTAGTCCTTATAGGAGCCTTGGTCCCGGTTCTTGGCCACCGCCTGGAGCATGGGCAGGAAAGTCTCGAAGTCCACACGCCGAGTCTTCAGCTCGTCACTCTTGGGGTTCCCCAGGACCTTGAGGACTTCAGCGTTGGTGGGGTTCTGGCCCAGGGCCCTCATCACATCCCCACACTGGCTGTACAGGATCTTGCCATCCCCTACTCGGTCAAACAGCTCGAAGGCCTCCTTGAACTCCTCCAGCTGATCCTTGTTAAACTCGATCACCACTTTGGAGAGATCGATGGGGGGCTCCTGGGCTTTCTGGGCGGCTTACGGGACAGCTGGCTCAGCTTTGGTCTTGGCTGGAGGAGCCCCTGCAGCAGGCTTGGCAGCAGGCTTGGAGATGGAGGGCCCTGCTGGTTTCTTCACTGGAACATCCTTCTTGGGAGGCATGATGTCCGGTGGCCAAAGGACAGTGTGTAGATGGGGGCACCCATCTCCTGCGGGGTCCGGGTATGGGGTGGGGGCGGGGCGGGGGTTTTCTGTTTCTTAGTTCACTTTGAATGATGTTCTCCAGCTCCATCCATGTTGCTGCAAAGGACATGATTGCATTCTTTTTATGGCTGCATAGTGTTCCATGGTGAATATGTACCACATTTTCTTTATCCTGTCAATCATTGATGAGCACTTAGGTTGGATCCATGATTTTGCTGTTGTGAATAATGCTGCAATGAACATATGAGTGCAGGTATCTTTTTTTACATACTGATTTCTTTTTGTTTGGGTGGATACTCAGCAATGGATCTGCTAGGTTGAATGGTAATTCTATTTTCTTTTTTTTTTTTTTGAGTTGGAGTCTCACTCTGTCGCCCAGACTGGAGTGCAGTGGCCGCTCCCAGCCACCGCAGCCTTGACCTGCTGGGCTCCAGCGATCCTTCCGCCTCAGCCTTCCGAATAACCGGAACTACAGGCGCGCGCTACCACGCCTGGCTAATTTTTTGATTTATTGTAGAGATGAGGTCTCGCCAAGTTGCCCAAGTGGGTCTCGAACCCGCGGGCTCAGGCAATCCACTCACCACAGCCTCCCAAGGCACGGGATTACAGGCTGAGCCACGGAGCCCGGCTGGTAATTCTATTTTCAGTTCTTTGAAACATCTCCATATTGCTTTACATAGAGGTTGAACTAGTTTAGATTCCCACCAGTCGTGTGAGAGCATTCCAAGTGCTACTCTTTTCTCCCGACTGTTGTAACTATATCTGTGGAGAGAAGGAGAGATGAGGGGAAGAGAAAAAAGAAAGTAAATATGAGAAAATGCTTTAACAAAGTTCCTTTGATGTCGAAAGCGATGCTGAGCACTAGGTTAGTGACATAAGTAAATACTTTTTATTTATGGAAGCATTTAGGAGTCTTTTTCCCTCTTAGGGTTAGCTTATTTGTAAAAATGATCATAAAATGATTTTTTTTACTAAGGACTACTAAGTGGGTTTGAAACCATTGATGAACATTCTTCTTAAAAATCCAGGACGTTCTCCACGCATTTATGAGACTTCAATTAATTAGGCCTTCCTTTCATGTGCTGCCTCGTTCTGCGTTGATGCATCACATACGCGCAGTCTTAAGGCCTGAGAAGAGCTCACACCCAGCTCTCTTCATCCCATACCTCTTCTGCTCACTTCGGAAAGAGGCAGGATAGTTCTTCAGGCTCCCGACATCCCATTGGCCCTGAAACTAGATTTTTCTTCACAATTAGTAGTCATTGTTCATTTATCCAACACAAAAGAATGGAGAGATTATTTGGAAACAGTGCCTGCTTTCAAGGAACTTGGAGTCTAGCCAGAAGAGCCTAACTGGGGTGGGGCAGGCACATAAAAGAAGAACTGAGTAAGAGTTCCCAAGAGGGCTTCCTGGAGGAGGTGGTACCTCGGCTGGATCTTACAGTATTTGCTTGGTAGATAAAATAAGGCAAATGCACTCACAAGAGAGGGTGCAGCCTGAGAAATTGCACAGAAACATAAGGCAGCCTGGTACTATTTGGGAATAGCAATCGTTCCTATGGTGAGAGAGGCAGGTGGGCCCCCAACAGGTAGGGTGAGCCACTTGACGGTGAAAGCAGGGAAAGACAAGTAAGCTTTGCATGCAGAACAGTTCGTGTGGAAGACAGATTGAAGGGCACCCCTGTAGAGGGCAGCAGGGCGGTGGCAGTGGGGTGGGGGCCACGGGAACCAAGAGAAGGAGGGCAAGGGCCTGCCTCATGACAGCGGTAATGGGGTGGAGGAGGGGAGAGGAGAAATATCAGTGAGGCAACGTAGATGGGACCTATTCTCCATTTTAGTAGTCGTGTGGAGGAAGGCCTGGGTTTCTAGCTTGGCAGCCTGGGAAGACAGAGGTGTCCTTTACCAAGATGAGGAACCCAGGAGGAACAGTCAGCATTGCAGGGGCAGGAGGGAGGGGAGAGAGAAAAGAAACTCACTTGTGCACTTCTGAGTGTGAGGGGCTGGTGAGACATCCAATGGAAGTAGCAAAGGAGGATGTGGACGTGTGGAACAGATGCTTGAGTGAGCTCTGGGCCGGAGGCAGCGATTCCAGAATCCTCGTTGTGTCGACAGACAGCCAGGTGAGGTAGAGCGAGATGGTGGTTCATGCCTGAGTTTCCATCCCCCGCATGACTTTCTTTCATAGTCACTACTATTCCATCATACAACCAATACTTTAAATTCTCTCCTATTTTGCTTACTAAAATGTATTTTATAAGGCAGCTTGTAGGATAAATAATAAATAAATTTTGAAATATCATTTGCTCTAAATAGAGAGTAACTATAAAAATAAATACATAACAACTACATAATAATATAACCTTCCTTATATGTAACACACAATTTGGCCAAATTACAAAAAGAAATGAAGAAATCCCCAAGCATAGTGAAAGATCTTGGCATATTTCATTCAGTTATTTTTTTTAATTTATTTTATTTATTATTATTTTTATTTTAGAATTGAGGTACATGTGAAGATTTGCCACACAAGTAAATTGTAGGCTGGTGAAGTTTGGGCTTCTAGCAAGACATCTGTCCCCCAGTAGTGGACATGGTACCCAGTGGGTGGTTATATGCTCCTTACCCCCCCATCCCTCCTTTAGCAGTGCCCAGCATTCATTGTTCCCTCTTCTGTGCCCATGTGCCCAATGTTTAGAGCCTGCTTATGAGTGAGAACATGTGGTCTTTGGTCTTTTGTTTCTGTGACAGTTCGCTTAAAATGATGGTCTTCAGCAGCATCCATGTTGCTGCAAAGAACATAATTTTGTTCTTCTGTATGGCTGTGTAGTATTCCATCATGTATGTACCACATTTTTAAAAAATCCAGCCTACTTTCAGTGGGCATCTGTGTTGGTTCCATGTTTTTGTTACTGTGATTTAAGTGCTGCAATGAACATACATGTCTTATTGGTAGGGAAACTTATGTTCCTCTAGGTATATTCCCAGAAGTGGGATTGCAGGATCACATGGCAGCTCAATTTTTAGTTCTTTGAGAAAATGCCACACTGCTTTCCATGAATGTTGAACAAGTTTACATTCCCACCAACAGTGTAGAAGCGTCCCCTATTCTCTGCAGCCTCGCCAACACCTGTTGTTTTTTTGACTTGTTAGTGATAACCGTCCTGACCAGGAAAAGGTAGTCATTATAGTTTTGATTTGCATTTCTCTGATGATTAGTGAGGCTGCACATTTTTTTTAAATGTTTGGGGTTGCTTGGATATCTTCCTTTGAGAAATGTCTGTGCATGTGCTTTGCTCTTTTTTTTTTTTTTTTTTTCGAGTTGGAGTCTCACTCTGTCTCCCGGCCACTGCAGCCTCGAACTGCTGGGCTCCGGCGAACCTTCTGCCTCAGCCTTCCAAGTAGCTGGAACTACAGGTGCGTGCTACCACGCCCAGCTAATTTTTTTGATTTATTGTAGAGATGAGGTCTCGCCAAGTTGCCTAGGCGGGTCTCAAACCCGCGGGCTCAGGCAATCCACTCACCTCAGCCTCCCAAGGCGCTGGGATTACAGGCTGAGCCACCGAGCCTGGCCTTTGTCCACTTTTTAATGGAACTTTTTTTTCCTGTCAATTCATTTGAGTTCTTTGTAGAGCCTTTGTCAGATGCATCGCTTGCACATATTTTTCCCCCATGATGTAGGCTGCCCCTTACTCTCTTGATGGTTTCTTTTACTGTTCAAAAACTTTTTAGCTTGATAAGGTCCCACCTGTCAATCTTAGTTTTCGTTGCTTTTGCTTTTGCTTTTGAGGACTTGGCCATGAATTCATTGCCTATTCCGATGCCACTATGAGGAGGGTGTTCCCTAAGATTTCTTCTAAGATTCTTAGAATTTGAAGTTTCAAATTTCAGTCCTTGATCCATTATGAATTAATTTTTGTATATGGTAATAGGTAGAGGTCTAGTTTCATTCTTTGCATATGGTTAGCCAGTTTTCCCAGTACCATTTGCAAAATATGGTTTCTTTTCTCCAGTGTTTGTTTTTTGTTGGTTTTGTCGAAGATGAATTGGTTGAAGGTTCATGGTTTTATTTCTGGATTCTCTGTCCTGTTTCATTGGTACATGTGTCTATTTTTGTGCCAGTACCATGCTATCTCACTTACTGTAGCCTTGGAGTATAAAGTTTGAAGTCTGGAAGTGTGATACCTCCAGTTTTGCTCTTTTTGCTGAGGATTGCTTTAGCTATTTGGGCTCTTTTTGCTTCCATATGAACTTCTGTATTGTCTTTTCTAGGTCTGTGAAAAATGATGCTGGTAATTTTATAGGGATTGCGTTAAGTCTGTAGATTGCCTTGGGTAGGTTGGGCATGTTGATGATACCTGTTCTTCCAATCCACGAGCATGAGATGTTATTCCATTTGTTTGTGTTGTTTTTTCTTTGAGCAATGCTTTGTAGTTTTCATTGTAAAGGCTTTCACCTTTTTGGTTAGATGAATAATAAGGTATTTTGTTTTTGTTTTGGCTATCGTGTCTTTTTTTTTGGTTCTCAGCCTGTTTGTTGGTAGTGTATAGAAATGCAACTGTTTTTTGTGCATTGATTTTGTATCCTGAG
>CAUYQG010035516.1:0-14921 GCA_963574415.1 Tarsius wallacei | reverse complement strand
GGTGGGGGAGAGGGAGAGAGCTAGGGATCTGGGTGGCTCTGAGGGGCATGAGAATCCCAGGTAAGCAACAGCCATCAAGACTGGGGGCTCCCAACTTCCTCTCTTTGCCCAATTTTCCCAGGAAAGATGAAGGAAAGGAGGAAAGCACAGCCTGGCCAAAGGTTATCAGTTGCTAATGTCCCCCAACTTCTCTCTGCCTAGTCAAAAATTCTCCCAGGGTCACCTCTTCCAGGAAGCCTTCCTTGACTCTCCCAGCCCATCCAACCTGGAGTTTCTATCAGGTTGAATCCAGGCAGCAGCAACTATGATAAGCCCTATGGATTGCAAATCTTGCTGGGGTTGAAGGAGAGAAGAAAATGGCACTCTGGGAAGAAACTCAAACCCAGATGCACCCTCCCAAGAGCTCAGCACTCCCTCCCAAAGGCACGGACAGAGGGTAAGAGGAGAGAGAGTCCTTCCTACAGGGAACTGCTTGAGCAATCTGGCTGACTCAAAGCTGGGATAAGTGAGGAACTTGAGAGGAAGTAAGATTGGAGGGGAGAGAGGCCATAGCCAGCTCTGGGGAGGCTGGACCAGGCAGACGGGGTGGGGATCCAGGGAGGTTTGGGAGTTGAGATGGGACCCAACAAAAATAGGTTTTTGCAAAGATTAACCTGGCAGAGGCTGGAAGGGGTGGGCTGAGGAGGGAAGACCATGGGAGCCAGTTCCATGACACGCAGACCTGCACCGTCTCATCAGCCCCAGGCTGACCCTCACTGGGCCTAGACTCAGCTCCTTTTTGCTATGGTTTGGAGAGCTCCTCCTCGGTGCCAGACCCTGACTTCCAACCCAAGCCCTCCCACGCTCTGAGAGGAAGGTGTACTTATCAGCATCCACAGAAGAGGACACAGAGACTCAGAGGTAGGGCACTGCAGATGCCCAGTTGCTACGTGGCAACACTGGGTTTCCAGCATCCCCTCCCACCACTCTGCTAGACCCATGGACCTGGCTCACCTTCCCCAGGGCAGGGCCAGCAACTAGGCTGTTCTGGGTACTCCCTGAGGTGCCTGCCCTTGGGCATCACTGCTCTAGCCTCGCCCCTGGCCACAGCCGATTGGACTGGAGGGGACCACCTGACCCAAGTTGGGCCAATCAAGCTGTCTCAGCTGAGGCTGTGCCCCAGCCTCTGAGAGGTGGCTGCTACATTCCTCCAGGTGCTTGGAACAGTGAAGTGAACCCTGGGCTATGGAGGGGCATCCATGCTTCCCAAAAGAAGCTGGAGGGCATAGCCCTCAGGTCTGCAGAGATAGTCCAACAGCACACAGTAGACAGGAGACCCTGGACAGCTGGGCGTCCTGGGCTCTGACCCCCCCCCCCACAGGCCTGGTTCTGTCCCCCAGAGGATATCCTACTATTCTTGTCCTTGGGGTCCACAGGATGCCCTGCCTTACCTATGCAATAAGCTTTCCCGCCTGGCAGAAGTGAGTCTGAGTGAACTCTTCAGAGGAGGTAGTGCATGGAGATGGGTCATTGCCCACAGGCAGGAACAGAGAAGGCAGGTACTTACAGCCTGAGCCCGACCCTGAGTAGAGGTCATCCAGTTCATCATCGGGAAAGGAGTCGTCGTCCCCAGAGCCCTCAAGGTCCACAGGCCTCTCGAAGTTCTCGCTACGCCAGCGCTGAGCCTGAGGAAGGCAGAGACAGGCACAGGCTCAGTCCCTGAGGCTGCACAGAGGAATGACAGATGTGCCCGTGGGCCAAGTGACATCCACATGGGCAGCTGGGAGCCACCCAATGGCCACTTCCTACCCACTCAGGGGCTAGGGCAACAGCCCCACTTCCTGCCTGATGGCCACACCACAGGGGACCCCTGGTTGCTCCCTCATCCCCAGTCAAAGTCACCAGGTGGTAGAACCAGGTTTAGAGCTGACTGGATTGCTAGACTTGAGTCTGGGTTCCATACCGTACTAAATATGGGACCTGGGGCAAGTCATTTACCTCTCCATGCCTCACTATACTTGTTTGTGAAACAAATGAAAAGCACCTGCCTCGTTGGCTGTGAGCATACAGCATGCTAATTCACCAGCAGGGCTGATCCAGTCCTGCATGCAGCAGGTGCTCAGCACAGGTCAGCTGTCACTCTCTGTGTGGCCAGTGTCATCAGCCCCAATCATGAGCATCTTTCACTGGCAAGATCCCACTGAGTCCTCAAGACAGATGTGGGAGAAGGGTGTGTGAAGCTCGCAGTCCATTCCACAGATGAGAGAACTGATGCCCACTTGTCCCAGGTCATCAAAGAGCAAGTGATGCAATGAGATCCAGCCTCTGCTTAGGACCCTAAGTCTCCCACCTCAAGCTCCCTGTTCTTTCGCCCCATCCCCAGCCACAACTTTCCCCAGTTCCAGGATGAGCCCAGCTATAGTGCCTGCCCCTGGGAGCCTTCAAGAGGAAGGAGAAACTCACACCCGCTGTAAGTTATACAGGACATGGCCCTTGGGTTTAAACAGGTGAAATCAAGAAATCAAGAAATCAGGCAGATGGAGCAGAATAAGCAAAGGCTCCAGGGTGGAGAGGTGCAACCTATGCCCTTGGAGCTGGCCCTGGCCCTGCCTGACCTCTAGCCTCACCCGGCCTCGCACCCCCTCAAACACTGGACTCCAAGCACCCTGGCCCCTTTCTGTTCCAGGAACATGTCTGGTCTCCCGCCTCTTCACTCATGCTGTTCCCTCTGCCTAGAACACTTCTCCTGCCGTCCCCTCATCCTCCAACTTGTAGGC
This sequence comes from Tarsius wallacei, assembly GCA_963574415.1. Classification (NCBI taxonomy): domain Eukaryota; kingdom Metazoa; phylum Chordata; class Mammalia; order Primates; family Tarsiidae; genus Tarsius; species Tarsius wallacei. The sequence continues at coordinate 12,165 of CAUYQG010035516.1, read as the reverse complement.
TAACTCCCACTCCCTGTCACTTCTTCGAGAAGTCCTTCTGCTTTGAACTTCCAGAGCATCCCAGGCTCCTAACTCCCAACACCTATCACTATTTGTGAGCTGCGTTTGCCAGCGCGTGTTTCTGGTCAGTGGCTGTGCCCCACCTCCGCAAACTAGACACTCATAAGGCAGGACAGTGTCCAGCATCTCGAAAGGTTCCTGGCACACAGTAGGTGTTCAGGAAATATTTGCCAAGGGGTGGAACTGGAGTTGGGGGATGTGAATAATTCACAGGGCAGTGGTGGGGTGGGGGCAGGTCAGCTGGGGCCCCTCTCAGAAGGCTTCCCATATCTAACGACTTTCCCATGGAAACTGGTCATTGTTCATCCTGACTGCATGAGGCTATCGTGAAAACTGAGCTCTGGGGCTCAGCAGGTCTGAGATGGTGCGTGAGCGTCTGTGATGTCTGATTAGCCATGGGGAGACCTGGAAGGTATATGAGCAGGAGAGGGGCTGAACGGGCGCTACACATGGGCTCAGCCTCTCGCCCCCTGCCCCTGGCGGGCCCCTTCTGGAGTCTGCACAGAGCCAGAGAGAGAATCTCAATCCGGGTTTCCCATCCCCAGCCTCAACCACCTGCTCCAGAGCCCTACACAGCCCAGCCAGGGCAGGGAGCCAGGAGTGCCCCTCACCACACACATACACAGCCTCGAAGTAATGAATTAATCAGTATTTACTTTCTACCAGTGAGTCACAGAGTGGAACAATTAGTGTAATTGCTCCCATAACTAATTGCTGGGTCTTCCTCCTCTTTAGACATTGCAGGGGCTTAGAGCAGCTCTGGTCCAACTTGCCCCAGTCACCATCTCTGCGTGGAAGGCCACATCCCAGGGCTTGGGTTGGGGTGTCAAAGCTGTCCACATCACTAGCTCAGCAACCTGGGCTAGCTGAGCTGGAGCTTGGAGACTTTCTGCTCCTGTCCCCTCCGGTTCCTTGGCAAGCAGCCCAAGTCACAAAGCAGAGTGGGGACTCAGCAGACACCAGGGTTTGGGCTCCTGCCCCTGGCTGGGGCCATCTTCACCATCTTTCTATCTTTCCAGGCAGGCTGGAAGACCTTTAGCTGGAAGGGAGGATTCTAAGAGGTCTGTGGTCCCTGAGACTCCCCCGCTGCCGAACTGGGGTAAACACGGGAGTCAAAACAGGGCATCCTCAAGATTCCTCAGTGATCAGGACAATATACCAGCCTCTAAAATCCCTGCTCCCAGAATGGCCGGCACAAATCCAAAGACCTACTCCCAAAGCCACACAGACCCTTGAAATAACACATGGGATACACAGAGAGACACAGACACACCCTGACACACACCCACCTAAGGCAGCCACTGAGAGGCCTGGCATGTGGCATGCTTTTGGAGACAGAGAGGCACATGCACAGGAGGAAGGGGCATGCTGTATAGCTCTGAGGCTCAGAGACTTGAACATCGGGCCTCCTGTGACTCCATCAGCCTCCGCTCAGGTAGCTCTCACCTAGATACTATTCATCCCTAGCTCAGTAGCCATCGACATGACAACCGTTACCATGACGACCATCTTCTCCAAGCTCAGAACCAGGAGCTCCAGCTCCCCACAGAGATGAGGGGATGTGAGAGAGAGAGCTCATGGGGGAACAGAGAGGGTGACAGGGAGGGGCAAGGCGGGATGCAGAGGACGGAGAGAGACCAGGGGACAGAGGGGCAGGGGCAGAAAGGGGGATGGTGAGAGAGGGCGAGAAGGCGAGAGAGGGAGGCAGAGGGAGAGAATTCTCTCACATCTTAATTTAGCCTCATGCTGATCAGACAAAGCTGGGGAAGGGGCCACCTTCATGATTTTCCAAACCTGCACTCAAGAGAACATTCTTTCCAAACAGTAAGCAGCCCCCAGACCAGACTGGGTATCAGGGCGGTGGGGGCAATAACCCAGTCACCCTGAGCCCACCCTGGGAAGCTCAGCAGGAACTCAATGCAGGGAAACCTGAAATCTGCAGGGCTGGGGCTCAAAGGAGCATCCTCGAAAGAATGCTACAGGGGGTGGAGTGGGGGGGGGTGGTAGCTCAGCTCCCAGGGGACAGGGAGGAGAGAGGATGAGAGAGGACAGGGCCCAGAGATGGAAGGCAGCAGGAAAGACTTAGAAGTCACAAAGTAACGGAGGAGGAGGGTGACAAACAGCCTTTGACCCCCAAACGACCTCTGTATTTGCATGATCCATGCATAATTAGTATAATTATCCATGCCATCCCCTTAAAGGAAAACTGAATCCAAAAGCCCCAGGACCTTGCTGGCCTCTCACTGACCCTCACCGTCCCCCTTGGGTAAACACACACCCCCTATGCCTGATAGGAGGCACCCACATACCCCAGCAGACACACACACACACACACACACACACACACACACACACGCTACAACTGATAGATGATATAGCCCAATCCTCCTGCACACACCTGTAGATACACCACAGCCTATAGGTAACACAGCCTGGAACATGCCAGCTCACACCCACCCATCTACCATAACCCTAGGGTACACACAGGCATACACCCCACAGATGTCCCCATGGACCTCAGCAAAGTCTCATAACCATCACACGCTCACCCTCCCAAGGCCCACACCCCCACATGCATGTTCCCCATACCACACATCACCACCACACACTGCATCCTCCAACATGAGCCTCCCAACTTGAATGCAAGTGTTTCCCTCGCTCGGGTTCCCCACACCCACCACACACAGTGAGCATATCCACACACAGGCACTGAGCCTTCCATTTCCTGCCACCGCCCATCCCGGGAGCAGACACCCACAGAGGCTCCCCAAGCCTGGGTGCAGGTCTGCGTGTCAGGAGCCTCTGAGGGCTCCCAGAGGGTTCCACAGGCCTCTGCTGAGGGCTTTCCCAGCCGGGCGCTGGAAGCACATTACCTGCGCTGCCTCCTTCAATCAGCACAGCCTCCCAGGGTTTTATCATCCCATTCCACAGATACAGACACTGAGGCTGAGGGTTGCAATTAAGATGGATGCAAGGATTCTCAGTGTCCAAAACCCTTGCCCTGAACGCCCCAGGACCGCCCCAGACCCACGGCTCATCCAGAGCCGAGTTTTGTGACCCACAGCCCTCCCTCATCCCTGCGTGACATCAACTCAGAAATGTCCACAGGCACACATGCACGCTCCAGCACACAGCAAACACGCTGTGTGCTCCCAAACGCCTACTCCCACTCCTCATGTGCTTGGCCTACGTGCCCCCCACACACAGCCATATACCCCACTCTCACATGCCCACCGCCAGGTCTGCCATGCCTGCATCCTCAGCACCCCCCCCCAACACGTGCGCACACACACACTTTCCCTCCTGAGTACACACAAGGGCATAAACACAACACTGGAATGAGACATGGCGCACCCTTCCCGATGGACTGACACCCCTCTGCCATTTTTCCTCACAGACCCCTTGTTACCCACAGCCTCACCCCACACAGGCATGGCAGACTCCCGGCTCAGAAGGGCCCCCTCCCTTGCAGCCCTCCCCACTGGATCCTCCTCCTAGGGCTTTAGGGCAGCTGGGGAGGCTGGTCAGTCTCCCCAGGGCCTGGGGCAAAGAGACATCACCTCCCTAGCTGCCGGTCCCCTCCCTAGAGCACCCCCAGGGCTGTGGCAGGAGAGGGAGGGACCCAAAGCAGTTGGATGTCAGCGATGTCTCCTCCCCACAGCCACCCCTGCCCACTGCTCAGTGCAGGACATGTTCAGGAATGAGCCCACCTCTCCCACCTCCCACTCCCACCCTCCAGAGCCCCCTCAAGAGTCTGGGGTCTCTCATGCCCAGCCCTTCTGGCTTCCCCTGCCCCACCAAGAGCCTTCCTGGGACACAAGGCAGCACAGTGGTGAGGCCAGAATGCATCAGTTCCCATCTGAAAAATGGGGATGATGAGATTGTGTAGGTCACAAAGTTGCTGTGAGAATTAAGTAAGATCACATAGGTAATGGACTGAGCACAGGACCCAACACCAAATGAGAGCTGAAGAAATAAATGTAGCCATGATTACTATTAGTCTTATGTTAATCGTTTTATTATTTCAAAGACTTTATCTCACTTAAGCCTTAGCTTCCTCCTGAGGGAAGTAGGACTGGGCTGACTACACCCATGTTGTAGATGAGACTATTGATGCCCAGAAAGGGTAGGTGGCATTGCCAAGGCCACACAGCAGGGGGGAGTGCAGGCAGAAAAAAAAAAAAAGAGAGCTTGAATGAGGAGCAAGAAAGGGCGAGTTACAGAAAAAGACGCAGACACAAATTAGGTCAGCTGGCGGGGGGCCAAAAGCCCAGCGCCCCTGCACGGCATTAATCGTGTTGCAAAAGCTAAGAATAAAATCAAGTGTAATTAGTTCTGCCCGAGTTGCCTCCCCTTAATTAGCCTGACTCAGGCTCTGCTCTCCCTGTGACCAGAGGTGACAGGAGCAAGGGCTAGAGCCCAGCTTCAGGTGCAGAATGATGTGGGTTCAAATCCAGTTCTTCTTACATGCTGGGCAGCTTTGGACAAGTTACTTAATGTCTCTGAGTTTCTGTTTGGTTAAATGAGGACAATCAGACACGCTCTGTAGAGCAGCTGTGGGACTCAAGTGACATAATGCATCCAAAGTGCTCATGCTGTGCAGCACACAGTTGGTGCTCAATAACCATTTGTTGGTAACCCCAGAGCCTGTGTTCCCTGCCTCAGGCCTCAACTTAAAGACCAAGCCAGGCCTGAGAGGCCAGTGAGTTCGACCCCCTCCTCCTGCAGATGTGGACACTGAGGCACAGAGAGGCGAAACCCTTGCGCTACCCCACTCCCCAAAAAGAGGTTATGGCGGGGAATTCGCCTGCCAAGTGGCACTCAGAGAGGTAAAGTGATTGGCCTGAAGACACACAGCCACCTAACAGCTCACCCCTGGAAGCACCTGCTTCCCGGGGGCCCATGTGGCTCCATGAGATCTGAGGAAGGGGCCCATCGGGGCTGTGAGAGCATGGCTGGTGGCCCCTCTCCTTTTAAGTGGCAACACAGTGGAGGTACCCAGTCCCCAAGAAAGGACTTTCTCATCTGGACCAGGAAGGGTTGGTGTGTGCATGTGACATTCAAGTGGGCTCACAAAGGACGCATTGTGTGAGCTGACTGGGCTCTGTGAGGACACCATGTGCCTAGAATTGCGCTTGGCACACAGTGGGTGCTTCACGAGTATGAGCTGTACTGACCTGTGGAGCAGTGCCGGCTGGGCAGGGGTGGTGGGGATCGCGTTCCAGGAAGAGGAGCAGGCTGAGGGAGCCCTGTGTTCCCAGAGCCATAAACGGTTTTGTGTGGGAGGAGCGTGGGGGTGGCAGCTGGGAGCTGTGGGTGCGGGGTCTGGAAACCGGGTCTCAGTGGGTGGTCCTGCTCCCAGGCTTGGGGACAGGAATCAACGTGCGGTGTGAGTCAGGGTGGCTGAGGGTGACGCGAAAGGGCAGGTGGCTGGGGAAGATGGGTGGTGAGAGAGTCATCCGGGTCTGGGTTAAGGAGGGGCCTGGTTTTCCCAGGGCTGGGCTGTCAGTCTCCGTCCAGGTGCAGGGCACAGGGTGGGCAGCGGAGGGCAGTCAGTCTGCCCCCGCCTGAGACTGCAGAGCCAGCCAAGCCAGGGCCCGGGCAAGTGAGAGAAGGCGGACAGGCGGGTGTCTGGGCACTGTGGGTCAGTGTGGCCGCCAGGCGGGTGGATGCCAGGGACAGAGCCAGGCCCTGCCAGCACATCCATGGTGAGACTCGGCCGCTGCTGGGCCCGCCAGCTCCCCCAAAGACTCTCGCGCCCATTCCATCTCCGCCCCCCTCAGTTTCCTCATAAGGTTCCTCAGGAACAGTCCCAATGGGGTCTCAGCAGAACGGGAGGGTCCGAGGGTTTCACAGACCAGAGACTGCCAGGGATGGGGTGCGGGAGAAACACACTTGCTCACGGTGAAAGTGCCATGAGCTGATCGCAGAAAATCTGGAAAGTGCAGACAGGTCCTGAGAAGAAAGGAAAGCCGCCTGTAATCCCTCCGCCGCCGGAGAACTGCTGGGAACCTTTAGTGTAATTCAGCATTTAGAAATTCTCTTGAGTCATGAGTTCATTAACGCAGGACCAAGTTCTACATATTTTTTATGACCTCTTTTTTAAACTCAAGGATGATACTAGTACTGGTTGCCAGCATTTACAGAGTGGCGAGTTAGTGTGTGGCCATGCCCAGCCTTCTGTGAGCCCCACCAGGTGGGTCCTCCGTTTTGCTGGTGAAAACAGGGTTAAATACCTGCCCAAGGGCACACAGGTAGGAAGAGACAGAACTGACTACGTGCTCCTGTCAACAGTCCAGATTGTATTGCCTCCTGATGATGAGTGTGTACATTTTTCCATATCCTTAAACCTTCCCTGAAACAGGTAAAAAAAAAAAGTCTTCTGTGATGCCCCGATGCCTTTTAATAACCCAGCCAGACAGTGTGGATTTGCGAACGCTCATCAGTTGACAGCTGCATGATACTCCACGTTCTGGTTGTGCCCCGATGTATCTGGCTAGTCCCCTGCTGTTGGATGTGTAAGTTATGCCTGCTTGCTCTCTCATAAATAACACTGCCCTGGGTCTCCTTGGTCCAAGAGCTGAATTCTTGGAAGCCTGGAGTGTCCAGATCAGAAGGACCCTTATCATCAAGCCTGAGTTTTCATTTTATAAATGAGGCAAATGAAATGCAGAGAAGGGGGAGGATTTGCCCATGGCCCCGGGTTGGGCCAGAGATGCCACCTGCTCTCCTGGGTGGGGGCGGGCGCCTAGGGAGGGGCGTGGCTGGGGTGAGGGGCAGCAGTGGAAGCGGGGTTCTGGGAAGACTGGGGAGGGCACAGGGCTGGGTGGTGGAGACGGTGGCAGAGGGAGGGCTGGAGGTGATGGGGGGATGCAGGCAAGAGTAGGGGGCGCCCTGTTGCCAGGATTTTCCCTGCAAGCAGCTGGCTGGGCTGGGCCTGCAAGGGTGTTTCCTGATACCTGAGATGTCCTTCGTATGAAGGCCAGATTGGGGGAGCAGCACGGGCTTGAGTGTGAGAAAGTGGCCCAGCGGGAGCTGTGTGTCTGGGTCTTGCTGGTCTTTCGGGGCATCTGTCCGGCTCATCTGGGGCCCGTTCCACCCCGTCTCACCCTGCTCCCCCCTTCGGGGCCTCTCCGTGGCTCTGTGGCCCCTGCCCCAGCAGGTGCAGCCCTCGGGACCCCTGTCTCCAGCCACAGGCATGTGTGGGGGAGCCGGGTTCCCAGCCTGGGCAGCTGTGGGCAGATGGGGGCGGGGACCGAGGTGTCCCCTCCTGGCCCCGGCTTTCCATTGTGCAGCCCCCTTGGCTGTCCTGCTGCCCAGAGGCTGGCCCCATCCCACATTCCTGCAGTGACGCTCTGGGTCTCCGGGGTGGAGCTGGTGAGCGTGAGGGGCACTGAGTTCTCACAGGACCAAGGGCGTTTTGGGGACGGAGCCTGGCCCCACTTACACGTGAGGGGTCAGGCTGTGAAGCCACCAGAGGGCACAGCAGGATGTGACCTCTGGCCTCCCTGCCTCCATCCTGTGCTGGGGGACTCCTGAACCCCTGAGAATACAGGCAGGATCCCAGTTTGTGATAGGACACTTGTTCCACTGGGAGATTTTCAGGAGGCGGCCTCAGGCCATCCTGTCCCTTGCCATGAACAATGACCACAGCCCCCACAGCACCCCTCACCATGAGCAACAACCACAGGCTCCCCTAGAGCGTTCTCTAGGTGCCAGGCTCTTCATATGCACAGTGCCTCATTTCTCTTCACAAACACCTCAGCATAAGGGACAGTTATCCCCATTTCAAAGATGGGTGAACCAAAGCTCAGAGAAGCAAAGCAACTGGCCCAAAGTCACACAGCAGTGGGGCCAGGATTTGAACCCAGAGTCAGCTGAACCCCAAAGACCATGCTCTTTGTACTGCAGAGCACACCTACCCCCAGCCCTCATCAGTCTCCCCCACCAGAAAGCCTCTCAAGGGCAGGGCAAGTCCCAAAGACCACTACCCACACCCAGTGCCCTGCACAGAGACAGACAAACTGACTGAATGTCTGGGCATGAGCAGAAACGGAGGGCAAGGACAGGTGGCCAGGCTCAGGTGAGCAGCCCCGCCCCCACCCCATGACTCACCTGCAGGTGCTCTGGGATTCAGTCTCCAGGCTCTGCAAATCTCTTTGCCAACAAATACAAGGGCCGCCCACTCTTGGGGCCCTGAGTCTCCAGGGAACAGCCCAGCCTGCAGGTAGGTGTTCCAGCCCTGGTTTCCCACTCCCAAACTGGGAACCTGGTCAAGGCTTTTCATCTCAAGGGCCTCACTTTGCCCTCCTACAAAATGGGAAGAGTGACTGCCAGCACATGGAAAGCCCTGCTGCCCCATACTTAGCCATGAACAGGCACTTAGAAGGTGCTGAGACAGACACTGTCCCTACTCAAAGCTCCCTCCCTGGCCTCCAAGTCTATCCTAAGGCCCTCCCCACTTGCCCTGCTGGTTGTCAACACCAGGGTTAGTTCTCATAGCTCACCACTGCCTGAAATTAGCTTGTTTGTTTGTTTTCTGGCTTAGCAGGAATGTCTGTCTCCCCCTCCAACTGCTCCTGGGGACAGAGACTGGGTTGGTGTGGTCACTTCTCTCTCCTCAGGGCCCAGAATCTTTCCAGGACACAGTCGGCCCCCATCAGTGTTTGTTCAGTGAACACTGTGCACAGGACAACCCCCTACAGACACACCCCATGGGCCTCCTGCCCCCATCACTGTGAGGTCTGGGCCAGGCCCTGCTCTTCTCGGCCTCAGTCTCCCCATGTGAAAAACCAGGAAGATGGACAAGCATTCTCTCTGGGCCCCCAAGATCCAGCCAGGAGGACTGCAAGTGAGCTGGGAGCGGGGAAGAGCAGCTGAGACTGATCCCAACATATTTTGTCATAAAATGCCTATGCAAATTATATGCAAATATGCAGATCAGCCAGCTCCCAGCAGAGCCTCCAATTCTTGCGATTTCTCAACCAGGCCTGAGCTGGGAGGAAAGAAGAATTTACTGAGCACCCACCAGGCGCCAGGCCCTCACTGCCATGACTGCATCTTCTCAGGAGCCAGGTGGCAGGGCCTCCTTGCTCCATAGCCACAGAAACCCCAGACTACTCACTGGAGGTCAGTGAGCTTCAGCAGAGAGCCAGGATGGAGTTAGGACTGAGGCGAGGGTGTGGGAAGGCAGGCAGGAGTGGGAGCCTGGTGCGGGGAGGTGTGGGGGTGTGGCTGGGAGGCAGAGGCCCCTAGGGGCAGAGGGATCCTCAGCCTGACTTGGACCACCTGAAGCCAGGTGAGGATCTCCAGAGCCCTTACCAGCCCTTGGCCTCCATTGGGCAGACCCTAACCTCTTCTAGGAAACCGAAGAGACCTCCTGCTGGAGTCAGCCTGGCCCTTCCAGCTGTCCTGGGGCCGCTCAGACACCTCCCCAAAACTCCCCCCCCACACACACAGAGCATATGCCCTGAGGACACACACACCACTGAACCATCCCTGTCTGTGGGCCTGTGTCTAGGCCTCACCTCCTGGAGAGCTGGGCTGCGGTTCCCTTGGCCTCCTGTTTACTGGGTTATTTATAACCAGCACAAACTTCACACACAGTGGAGACGCAACACCCCACCTCTAGCCCAGAGCTGCCCCACTGGCTCCTGGGCTGCTCCTCCTCAAGGGGCAGAACAAGCCAGACTCAGATGTCTGAGCCACAGGTGCTTTAGGGGTCGCCACCATCATCACCCAGATGGGAAACTGAGGCATGGAGCAAGGAGTCACACAAGAACACGGAGAAAGAGCTGGCCGAGCCCCTAGAGGCCTGCCTAGGGCCACACTTGCCCCCAGGGCTGCCTCCAGCCCAGGATGAGGCCCTGAGTGGGGCCCAGGTGGGGCTGGGAAAGGAGGGCAGATTGATGTCCAAGCCCTTGCCCTCATCCCCTCAGTCTTGGGAGGGAGGGGGGCTTGCAGTGAGCAGGGACTCAAGCTAGACTTCTTGGTTGCAAATCCCAGCACTGGCCTTCAGCAGCTGTGCAATTCTGGGCAAATAAGTCTACCTCTCTGAGCCTTGGTTTCTTTGGCTACTAAATGGGCATAATAGGACTGACCTCAAAAGGCTGGGAAGATTAAATGAGATGGTCCAAAGCTCTCGGCCCAGAGCCTGACTACTTCTCAGCCTAGTGGCCTGAGCCTCAGGTCTCCCATCTGTGAGTAGGACAATGATATGGCCTGGGGGGTCATTGAGGACTGTCCCTCACACACAGCAGGGGGTCCGCATGCACAGATTTCACCCTCTTTTCCCTTTTCCTCCACTTTGGGGGGGGGGCTCATGATCCCTGCCCACCCCCAGCTTCTCTCCTTGATAATCTTTATCCCGTTACTGAGCACCCACATGCCAGGCCCAGTGGGGGTTTGTATGGTTGTTGTGCCACGGACTTCTCTATGTAACTCCTTCCCAGTCCTGCGTGGAGCACCCTGCCCTGCTGGGTATCGATGTTCAATAAATACTCAAGGAATGAACAGATGCAAGAATGAGTGTGATCGAGAGTCAGATACTAACAAGCGCTGGCGAAGATGTGGACAAACCAGAGACCCCCCACACCACAGGTGGGATGAGAAACATTCAGCCACACAAGAAAACAGGCTGGCAGCTCCCCAAAATGTTACAGTTACTGTGTGACTCGATAATCCTAGGCCTAGGGTGTGTATTCAAGAAAAATGAAAACATATGTCCACATACCAACAAAATAGCCATATTCACAACCACCAAAAGGGTGAAACCACTCAAACGCCCATTACCTGAGGAGTGAAAACATAAAATGTGGTATGTCCATGCAATGGAAAATCATTCCACAAGAGTAGAAAGGAAGGACTGATGCACGTGACAGTGTGGATTAACCTTGGAAACACTGCAAGTGAAAGAAATCAGACACAAAGGGCCACATATTGTATGCTTCCATCTATATGAAATGTCCAGGATAGGCAAGTCCACAGAGTCAGAAAGCAGATGAGAGGCTGGGCATGGTGGCTCACACCTGTAAGTAACCCCAGGGCTTTGGGGAGGCAAAAACAGCAGGATCACTTGAGGTCAGGAGTTTAAGATCAGTCTGGGCAACACAGCAAGATCCCTATCTCTATACAAAATTTTTCTTTTTTACTTAGCTGTATGTGGTAGTACACACCTGTAATTCCAACTACTCAGGAGGCTGAGGCAGGAGGATCACTTGAGCCCAGGTGCTCAAAGCTTCAATTAGCTATGATCACACCACTGCACTCCAGACTGTGCAATGGAGCAAGACCCTGTCTCTTAAAAATAATAACTAAAAAACAATAAAAAATAAGAAACCAAAACCTGGCTGAGTGTGGTGGCTCATGACAGTAATCCTAGCACTTTGGGAGGCTGAGGTGAGAGGATTGCTTGAGCCCAGGAGTTTAAGATCAGCCCAGGCAACATAGCAAGACCTCATCTCTACAAAAAAAATTTAAAAATTACCGGGCATGGTGGCACATGCCTGTAGTCCCAGCTACTCAGGAAGCTGAGACAGAAGGATTGCCTGACCCCAGGAGTTCAAGGCTGTGGTAAGCTGTGATCAGCCTAACTGAAAAAGAGGAAGAAAAAAAAAAAACCCAGAAAATTGATGAATGGTTGTCTAGGACTGAGGCAGTTATGGAGAAATGGGGGTGATGCTCATAGGTAAAAATTTTATTTTGGGGGTGATAAAAATGTTCTAAAATTGGCAATCATTGCACAATTATGTACATATACTAAAAACTATTGAATTAAACACTTTAGCTGGGTGAACTATATTGTATGTGAGTTTTATCTCAATAAAGCTATTGTTTCAAAAAAACAAATGTGAAACTGAGACTCAGAGAGGGTGCTGAGGGTCAGAGCCACAGCAGAGCCTAGACTCAAATCCAGGTTCTCCCAAGAAACCCCATGTTCCTTGTCTTGTCCCGGCTCGTCCCTTCTTTTTTTTTCTTTTTTTTTTTTTTTTTGAGTTGGAGTCTCACTCTGTCGCCCAGACTGGAGTGCAGTGGCCGCTCCCGGCCACCGCAGCCTCGACCTGCTGGGCTCCGGCGATCCTTCCGCCTCAGCCTTCCAAGTAGCTG